>OZ038403.1:20799149-21049149 GCA_964036045.1 Eutreptiella sp. 'Long Island Sound 2002'
GGGTCCCGGCCTCCAATTTGCCCTCTAGATAGCAGTTTTGAAGCTTGGAAGCATGGAATCAGGTTCATGGGTACGCCATGCACCATACAATTGGGATTTGGACCACCGGTAAAACAGTATCCGCTGCTGTAAGACATAGGCGAGCCCCGAATCAAAGTCAACTTGCTTAATCAAACATTGACCAAAAAGCCCCCAGACTGACCACCCTACGGTCCGGACAGCCGCCACACAGGCTAGGCATAATACGTCCAAAGACAGGAAGGCCATTTTTGGCCAAGCCCCCTGGGTAGCGACTCTAAAGGGTTGGCCTCCGCCTTTGGCTTCGGCTAAGGCGTGGGCGAAGGCGGGCGGGCAGCTGAAGGCCTGGCGGCCTTCAGGCCCAAAGATTTCAAAAAAGAGGGTCCCGGCCTCCAATTTGCCCTCTAGATAGCAGTTTTGAAGCTTGGAAGCATGGAATCAGGTTCATGGGTACGCCATGCACCATACAATTGGGATTTGGACCACCGGTAAAACGGTATCCGCTGCTGTAAGACATAGGCGAGCCCCGAATCAAAGTCAACTTGCTTAATCAAACATTGACCAAAAAGCCCCCAGACTGACCACCCTACGGTCCGGACAGCCGCCACACAGGCTAGGCATAATACGTCCAAAGACAGGGCAGGAAGGCCATTTTTGGCCAAGCCCCCTGGGTAGCGACTCTAAAGGGTTGGCCTCCGCCTTTGGCTTCGGCTAAGGCGTGGGCGAAGGCGGGCGGGCGGCTGAAGGCCTGGCGGCCTTCAGGCCCAAAGATTTCAAAAAAGAGGGTCCCGGCCTCCAATTTGCCCTCTAGATAGCAGTTTTGAAGCTTGGAAGCATGGAATCAGGTTCATGGGTACGCCATGCACCATACAATTGGGATTTGGACCACCGGTAAAACGGTATCCGCTGATGTAAGACATAGGCGAGCCCCGAATCAAAGTCAACTTGCTTAATCAAACATTGACCAAAAAGCCCCCAGACTGACCACCCTACGGTCCGGACAGCCGCCACACAGGCTAGGCATAATACCTCCAAAGACAGGGCAGGAAGGCCATTTTTGGCCAAGCCCCCTGGGTAGCGACTCTAAAGGGTTGGCCTCCGCCTTTGGCTTCGGCTAAGGCGTGGGCGAAGGCGGGTGGGCGGCTGAAGGCCTGGCGGCCTTCAGCCCCAAAGATTTCAAAAAAGAGGGTCCCGGCCTCCAATTTGCCCTCTAGATAGCAGTTTTGAAGCTTGGAAGCATGGAATCAGGTTCATGGGTACGCCATGCACCATACAATTGGGATTTGGACCACCGGTAAAACGGTATCCGCTGCTGTAAGACATAGGCGAGCCCCGAATCAAAGTCAACTTGCTTAATCAAACATTGACCAAAAAGCCCCCAGACTGACCACCCTACGGTCCGGACAGCCGCCACACAGGCTAGGCATAATACGTCCAAAGACAGGGCAGGAAGGCCATTTTTGGCCAAGCCCCCTGGGTAGCGACTCTAAAGGGTTGGCCTCCGCCTTTGGCTTCGGCTAAGGCGTGGGCGAAGGCGGGTGGGCGGCTGAAGGCCTGGCGGCCTTCAGCCCCAAAGATTTCAAAAAAGAGGGTCCCGGCCTCCAATTTGCCCTCTAGATAGCAGTTTTGAAGCTTGGAAGCATGGAATCAGGTTCATGGGTACGCCATGCACCATACAATTGGGATTTGGACCACCGGTAAAACGGTATCCGCTGCTGTAAGACATAGGCGAGCCCCGAATCAAAGTCAACTTGCTTAATCAAACATTGACCAAAAAGCCCCCAGACTGACCACCCTACGGTCCGGACAGCCGCCACACAGGCTAGGCATAATACGTCCAAAGACAGGGCAGGAAGGCCATTTTTGGCCAAGCCCCCTGGGTAGCGACTCTAAAGGGTTGGCCTCCGCCTTTGGCTTCGGCTAAGGCGTGGGCGAAGGCGGGTGGGCGGCTGAAGGCCTGGCGGCCTTCAGCCCCAAAGATTTCAAAAAAGAGGGTCCCGGCCTCCAATTTGCCCTCTAGATAGCAGTTTTGAAGCTTGGAAGCATGGAATCAGGTTCATGGGTACGCCATGCACCATACAATTGGGATTTGGACCACCGGTAAAACGGTATCCGCTGCTGTAGGACATAGGCGAGCCCCGAATCAAAGTCAACTTGCTTAATCAAACATTGACCAAAAAGCCCCCAGACTGACCACCCTACGGTCCGGACAGCCGCCACACAGGCTAGGCATAATACGTCCAAAGACAGGGCAGGAAGGCCATTTTTGGCCAAGCCCCCTGGGTAGCGACTCTAAAGGGTTGGCCTCCGCCTTTGGCTTCGGCTAAGGCGTGGGCGAAGGCGGGCGGGCGGCTGAAGGCCTGGCGGCCTTCAGGCCCAAAGATTTCAAAAAAGAGGGTCCCGGCCTCCAATTTGCCCTCTAGATAGCAGTTTTGAAGCTTGGAAGCATGGAATCAGGTTCATGGGTACGCCATGCACCATACAATTGGGATTTGGACCACCGGTAAAACGGTATCCGCTGATGTAAGACATAGGCGAGCCCCGAATCAAAGTCAACTTGCTTAATCAAACATTGACCAAAAAGCCCCCAGACTGTCCACCCTACGGTCCGGACAGCCGCCACACAGGCTAGGCATAATACCTCCAAAGACAGGGCAGGAAGGCCATTTTTGGCCAAGCCCCCTGGGTAGCGACTCTAAAGGGTTGGCCTCCGCCTTTGGCTTCGGCTAAGGCGTGGGCGAAGGCGGGTGGGCGGCTGAAGGCCTGGCGGCCTTCAGCCCCAAAGATTTCAAAAAAGAGGGTCCCGGCCTCCAATTTGCCCTCTAGATAGCAGTTTTGAAGCTTGGAAGCATGGAATCAGGTTCATGGGTACGCCATGCACCATACAATTGGGATTTGGACCACCGGTAAAACGGTATCCGCTGCTGTAAGACATAGGCGAGCCCCGAATCAAAGTCAACTTGCTTAATCAAACATTGACCAAAAAGCCCCCAGACTGACCACCCTACGGTCCGGACAGCCGCCACACAGGCTAGGCATAATACGTCCAAAGACAGGGCAGGAAGGCCATTTTTGGCCAAGCCCCCTGGGTAGCGACTCTAAAGGGTTGGCCTCCGCCTTTGGCTTCGGCTAAGGCGTGGGCGAAGGCGGGTGGGCGGCTGAAGGCCTGGCGGCCTTCAGCCCCAAAGATTTCAAAAAAGAGGGTCCCGGCCTCCAATTTGCCCTCTAGATAGCAGTTTTGAAGCTTGGAAGCATGGAATCAGGTTCATGGGTACGCCATGCACCATACAATTGGGATTTGGACCACCGGTAAAACGGTATCCGCTGCTGTAAGACATAGGCGAGCCCCGAATCAAAGTCAACTTGCTTAATCAAACATTGACCAAAAAGCCCCCAGACTGACCACCCTACGGTCCGGACAGCCGCCACACAGGCTAGGCATAATACGTCCAAAGACAGGGCAGGAAGGCCATTTTTGGCCAAGCCCCCTGGGTAGCGACTCTAAAGGGTTGGCCTCCGCCTTTGGCTTCGGCTAAGGCGTGGGCGAAGGCGGGTGGGCGGCTGAAGGCCTGGCGGCCTTCAGCCCCAAAGATTTCAAAAAAGAGGGTCCCGGCCTCCAATTTGCCCTCTAGATAGCAGTTTTGAAGCTTGGAAGCATGGAATCAGGTTCATGGGTACGCCATGCACCATACAATTGGGATTTGGACCACCGGTAAAACGGTATCCGCTGCTGTAAGACATAGGCGAGCCCCGAATCAAAGTCAACTTGCTTAATCAAACATTGACCAAAAAGCCCCCAGACTGACCACCCTACGGTCCGGACAGCCGCCACACAGGCTAGGCATAATACGTCCAAAGACAGGGCAGGAAGGCCATTTTTGGCCAAGCCCCCTGGGTAGCGACTCTAAAGGGTTGGCCTCCGCCTTTGGCTTCGGCTAAGGCGTGGGCGAAGGCGGGCGGGCGGCTGAAGGCCTGGCGGCCTTCAGGCCCAAAGATTTCAAAAAAGAGGGTCCCGGCCTCCAATTTGCCCTCTAGATAGCAGTTTTGAAGCTTGGAAGCATGGAATCAGGTTCATGGGTACGCCATGCACCATACAATTGGGATTTGGACCACCGGTAAAACGGTATCCGCTGCTGTAAGACATAGGCGAGCCCCGAATCAAAGTCAACTTGCTTAATCAAACATTGACCAAAAAGCCCCCAGACTGACCACCCTACGGTCCGGACAGCCGCCACACAGGCTAGGCATAATACGTCCAAAGACAGGGCAGGAAGGCCATTTTTGGCCAAGCCCCCTGGGTAGCGACTCTAAAGGGTTGGCCTCCGCCTTTGGCTTCGGCTAAGGCGTGGGCGAAGGCGGGTGGGCGGCTGAAGGCCTGGCGGCCTTCAGGCCCCAAAGATTTCAAAAAAGAGGGTCCCGGCCTCCAATTTGCCCTCTAGATAGCAGTTTTGAAGCTTGGAAGCATGGAATCAGGTTCATGGGTACGCCATGCACCATACAATTGGGATTTGGACCACCGGTAAAACAGTATCCGCTGCTGTAAGACATAGGCGAGCCCCGAATCAAAGTCAACTTGCTTAATCAAACATTGACCAAAAAGCCCCCAGACTGACCACCCTACGGTCCGGACAGCCGCCACACAGGCTAGGCATAATACGTCCAAAGACCGGGGCAGGAAGGCCATTTTTGGCCAAGCCCCTGGGTAGCGACTCTAAAGGGTTGGCCTCCGCCTTTGGCTTCGGCTAAGGCGTGGGCGAAGGCGGGCGGGCGGCTGAAGGCCTGGCGGCCTTCAGGCCCAAAGATTTCAAAAAAGAGGGTCCCGGCCTCCAATTTGCCCTCTAGATAGCAGTTTTGAAGCTTGGAAGCATGGAATCAGGTTCATGGGTACGCCATGCACCATACAATTGGGATTTGGACCACCGGTAAAACGGTATCCGCTGCTGTAAGACATAGGCGAGCCCCGAATCAAAGTCAACTTGCTTAATCAAACATTGACCAAAAAGCCCCCAGACTGACCACCCTACGGTCCGGACAGCCGCCACACAGGCTAGGCATAATACGTCCAAAGACAGGGCAGGAAGGCCATTTTTGGCCAAGCCCCCTGGGTAGCGACTCTAAAGGGTTGGCCTCCGCCTTTGGCTTCGGCTAAGGCGTGGGCGAAGGCGGGCGGGCGGCTGAAGGCCTGGCGGCCTTCAGGCCCAAAGATTTCATAAAAGAGGGTCCCGGCCTCCAATTTGCCCTCTAGATAGCAGTTTTGAAGCTTGGAAGCATGGAATCAGGTTCATGGGTACGCCATGCACCATACAATTGGGATTTGGACCACCGGTAAAACGGTATCCGCTGCTGTAAGACATAGGCGAGCCCCGAATCAAAGTCAACTTGCTTAATCAAACATTGACCAAAAAGCCCCCAGACTGACCACCCTACGGTCCGGACAGCCGCCACACAGGCTAGGCATAATACGTCCAAAGACAGGGCAGGAAGGCCATTTTTGGCCAAGCCCCCTGGGTAGCGACTCTAAAGGGTTGGCCTCCGCCTTTGGCTTCGGCTAAGGCGTGGGCGAAGGCGGGTGGGCGGCTGAAGGCCTGGCGGCCTTCAGCCCCAAAGATTTCAAAAAAGAGGGTCCCGGCCTCCAATTTGCCCTCTAGATAGCAGTTTTGAAGCTTGGAAGCATGGAATCAGGTTCATGGGTACGCCATGCACCATACAATTGGGATTTGGACCACCGGTAAAACGGTATCCGCTGCTGTAAGACATAGGCGAGCCCCGAATCAAAGTCAACTTGCTTAATCAAACATTGACCAAAAAGCCCCCAGACTGACCACCCTACGGTCCGGACAGCCGCCACACAGGCTAGGCATAATACGTCCAAAGACAGGGCAGGAAGGCCATTTTTGGCCAAGCCCCCTGGGTAGCGACTCTAAAGGGTTGGCCTCCGCCTTTGGCTTCGGCTAAGGCGTGGGCGAAGGCGGGTGGGCGGCTGAAGGCCTGGCGGCCTTCAGCCCCAAAGATTTCAAAAAAGAGGGTCCCGGCCTCCAATTTGCCCTCTAGATAGCAGTTTTGAAGCTTGGAAGCATGGAATCAGGTTCATGGGTACGCCATGCACCATACAATTGGGATTTGGACCACCGGTAAAACGGTATCCGCTGCTGTAAGACATAGGCGAGCCCCGAATCAAAGTCAACTTGCTTAATCAAACATTGACCAAAAAGCCCCCAGACTGACCACCCTACGGTCCGGACAGCCGCCACACAGGCTAGGCATAATACGTCCAAAGACAGGGCAGGAAGGCCATTTTTGGCCAAGCCCCCTGGGTAGCGACTCTAAAGGGTTGGCCTCCGCCTTTGGCTTCGGCTAAGGCGTGGGCGAAGGCGGGTGGGCGGCTGAAGGCCTGGCGGCCTTCAGGCCCAAAGATTTCAAAAAAGAGGGTCCCGGCCTCCAATTTGCCCTCTAGATAGCAGTTTTGAAGCTTGGAAGCATGGAATCAGGTTCATGGGTACGCCATGCACCATACAATTGGGATTTGGACCACCGGTAAAACGGTATCCGCTGCTGTAAGACATAGGCGAGCCCCGAATCAAAGTCAACTTGCTTAATCAAACATTGACCAAAAAGCCCCCAGACTGACCACCCTACGGTCCGGACAGCCGAGACACAGGCTAGGCATAATACGTCCAAAGACAGGGCAGGAAGGCCATTTTTGGCCAAGCCCCCTGGGTAGCGACTCTAAAGGGTTGGCCTCCGCCTTTGGCTTCGGCTAAGGCGTGGGCGAAGGCGGGCGGGCGGCTGAAGGCCTGGCGGCCTTCAGGCCCAAAGATTTCAAAAAAGAGGGTCCCGGCCTCCAATTTGCCCTCTAGATAGCAGTTTTGAAGCTTGGAAGCATGGAATCAGGTTCATGGGTACGCCATGCACCATACAATTGGGATTTGGACCACCGGTAAAACGGTATCCGCTGCTGTAAGACATAGGCGAGCCCCGAATCAAAGTCAACTTGCTTAATCAAACATTGACCAAAAAGCCCCCAGACTGACCACCCTACGGTCCGGACAGCCGCCACACAGGCTAGGCATAATACGTCCAAAGACAGGGCAGGAAGGCCATTTTTGGCCAAGCCCCCTGGGTAGCGACTCTAAAGGGTTGGCCTCCGCCTTTGGCTTCGGCTAAGGCGTGGGCGAAGGCGGGTGGGCGGCTGAAGGCCTGGCGGCCTTCAGGCCCAAAGATTTCAAGAAAGAGGGTCCCGGCCTCCAATTTGCCCTCTAGATAGCAGTTTTGAAGCTTGGAAGCATGGAATCAGGTTCATGGGCACGCCATGCACCATACAATTGGGATTTGGACCACCGGTAAAACGGTATCCGCTGCTGTAAGACATAGGCGAGCCCCGAATCAAAGTCAACTTGCTTAATCAAACATTGACCAAAAAGCCCCCAGACTGACCACCCTACGGTCCGGACAGCCGCCACACAGCCTAGGCATAATACGTCCAAAGACAGGGCAGGAAGGCCATTTTTGGCCAAGCCCCCTGGGTAGCGACTCTAAAGGGTTGGCCTCCGCCTTTGGCTTCGGCTAAGGCGTGGGCGAAGGCGGGTGGGCGGCTGAAGGCCTGGCGGCCTTCAGCCCCAAAGATTTCAAAAAAGAGGGTCCCGGCCTCCAATTTGCCCTCTAGATAGCAGTTTTGAAGCTTGGAAGCATGGAATCAGGTTCATGGGTACGCCATGCACCATACAATTGGGATTAGGACCACCGGTAAAACGGTATCCGCTGTTGTAAGACATAGGCGAGCCCCGAATCAAAGTCAACTTGCTTAATCAAACATTGACCAAAAAGCCCCCAGACTGACCACCCTACGGTCCGGACAGCCGCCACACAGGCTAGGCATAATACGTCCAAAGACAGGGCAGGAAGGCCATTTTTGGCCAAGCCCCCTGGGTAGCGACTCTAAAGGGTTGGCCTCCGCCTTTGGCTTCGGCTAAGGCGTGGGCGAAGGCGGGCGGGCGGCTGAAGGCCTGGCGGCCTTCAGGCCCAAAGATTTCAAAAAAGAGGGTCCCGGCCTCCAATTTGCCCTCTAGATAGCAGTTTTGAAGCTTGGAAGCATGGAATCAGGTTCATGGGTACGCCATGCACCATACAATTGGGATTTGGACCACCGGTAAAACGGTATCCGCTGCTGTAAGACATAGGCGAGCCCCGAATCAAAGTCAACTTGCTTAATCAAACATTGACCAAAAAGCCCCCAGACTGACCACCCTACGGTCCGGACAGCCGCCACACAGGCTAGGCATAATACGTCCAAAGACAGGGCAGGAAGGCCATTTTTGGCCAAGCCCCCTGGGTAGCGACTCTAAAGGGTTGGCCTCCGCCTTTGGCTTCGGCTAAGGCGTGGGCGAAGGCGGGTGGGCGGCTGAAGGCCTGGCGGCCTTCAGGCCCAAAGATTTCAAGAAAGAGGGTCCCGGCCTCCAATTTGCCCTCTAGATAGCAGTTTTGAAGCTTGGAAGCATGGAATCAGGTTCATGGGTACGCCATGCACCATACAATTGGGATTTGGACCACCGGTGAAACGGTATCCGCTGCTGTAAGACATAGGCGAGCCCCGAATCAAAGTCAACTTGCTTAATCAAACATTGACCAAAAAGCCCCCAGACTGGCCACCCTACGGTCCGGACAGCCGCCACACAGGCTAGGCATAATACGTCCAAAGACAGGGCAGGAAGGCCATTTTTGGCCAAGCCCCCTGGGTAGCGACTCTAAAGGGTTGGCCTCCGCCTTTGGCTTCGGCTAAGGCGTGGGCGAAGGCGGGTGGGCGGCTGAAGGCCTGGCGGCCTTCAGGCCCAAAGATTTCAAAAAAGAGGGTCCCGGCCTCCAATTTGCCCTCTAGATAGCAGTTTTGAAGCTTGGAAGCATGGAATCAGGTTCATGGGCACGCCATGCACCATACAATTGGGATTTGGACCACCGGTAAAACGGTATCCGCTGCTGTAAGACATAGGCGAGCCCCGAATCAAAGTCAACTTGCTTAATCAAACATTGACCAAAAAGCCCCCAGACTGACCACCCTACGGTCCGGACAGCCGCCACACAGGCTAGGCATAATACGTCCAAAGACAGGGCAGGAAGGCCATTTTTGGCCAAGCCCCCTGGGTAGCGACTCTAAAGGGTTGGCCTCCGCCTTTGGCTTCGGCTAAGGCGTGGGCGAAGGCGGGCGGGCGGCTGAAGGCCTGGCGGCCTTCAGGCCCAAAGATTTCAAAAAAGAGGGTCCCGGCCTCCAATTTGCCCTCTAGATAGCAGTTTTGAAGCTTGGAAGCATGGAATCAGGTTCATGGGTACGCCATGCACCATACAATTGGGATTTGGACCACCGGTAAAACGGTATCCGCTGATGTAAGACATAGGCGAGCCCCGAATCAAAGTCAACTTGCTTAATCAAACATTGACCAAAAAGCCCCCAGACTGACCACCCTACGGTCCGGACAGCCGCCACACAGGCTAGGCATAATACCTCCAAAGACAGGGCAGGAAGGCCATTTTTGGCCAAGCCCCCTGGGTATCAAACATTGACCAAAAAGCCCCCAGACTGACCACCCTACGGTCCGGACAGCCGCCACACAGCCTAGGCACAATACGTCCAAAGACAGGGCAGGAAGGCCATTTTTGGCCAAGCCCCCTGGGTAGCGACTCTAAAGGGTTGGCCTCCGCCTTTGGCTTCGGCTAAGGCGTGGGCGAAGGCGGGCGGGCGGCTGAAGGCCTGGCGGCCTTCAGGCCCAAAGGTTTCAAAAAAGAGGGTCCCGGCCTCCAATTTGCCCTCTAGATAGCAGTTTTGAAGCTTGGAAGCATGGAATCAGGTTCATGGGTACGCCATGCACCATACAATTGGGATTTGGACCACCGGTAAAACGGTATCCGCTGCTGTAAGACATAGGCGAGCCCCGAATCAAAGTCAACTTGCTTAATCAAACATTGACCAAAAAGCCCCCAGACTGACCACCCTACGGTCCGGACAGGGGCCACACAGGCTAGGCATAATACGTCCAAAGACAGGGCAGGAAGGCCATTTTTGGCCAAGCCCCCTGGGTAGCGACTCTAAAGGGTTGGCCTCCGCCTTTGGCTTCGGCTAAGGCGTGGACGAAGGCGGGTGGGCGGCTGAAGGCCTGGCGGCCTTTAGCCCCAAAGATTTCAAAAAAGAGGGTCCCGGCCTCCAATTTGCCCTCTAGATAGCAGTTTTGAAGCTTGGAAGCATGGAATCAGGTTCATGGGTACGCCATGCACCATACAATTGGGATTTGGACCACCGGTAAAACGGTATCCGCTGCTGTAAGACATAGGCGAGCCCCGAATCAAAGTCAACTTGCTTAATCAAACATTGACCAAAAAGCCCCCAGACTGACCACCCTACGGTCCGGACAGCCGCCACACAGGCTAGGCATAATACGTCCAAAGACAGGGCAGGAAGGCCATTTTTGGCCAAGCCCCCTGGGTAGCGACTCTAAAGGGTTGGCCTCCGCCTTTGGCTTCGGTTAAGGCGTGGGCGAAGGCGGGTGGGCGGCTGAAGGCCTGGCGGCCTTCAGCCCCAAAGATTTCAAAAAAGAGGGTCCCGGCCTCCAATTTGCCCTCTAGATAGCAGTTTTGAAGCTTGGAAGCATGGAATCAGGTTCATGGGTACGCCATGCACCATACAATTGGGATTTGGACCACCGGTAAAACGGTATCCGCTGCTGTAAGACATAGGCGAGCCCCGAATCAAAGTCAACTTGCTTAATCAAACATTGAGCAAAAAGCCCCCAGACTGACCACCCTACGGTCCGGACAGCCGCCACACAGCCTAGGCATAATACGTCCAAAGACAGGGCAGGAAGGCCATTTTTGGCCAAGCCCCCTGGGTAGCGACTCTAAAGGGTTGGCCTCCGCCTTTGGCTTCGGCTAAGGCGTGGGCGAAGGCGGGTGGGCGGCTGAAGGCCTGGCGGCCTTCAGCCCCAAAGATTTCAAAAAAGAGGGTCCCGGCCTCCAATTTGCCCTCTAGATAGCAGTTTTGAAGCTTGGAAGCATGGAATCAGGTTCATGGGTACGCCATGCACCATACAATTGGGATTTGGACCACCGGTAAAACGGTATCCGCTGCTGTAAGACATAGGCGAGCCCCGAATCAAAGTCAACTTGCTTAATCAAACATTGACCAAAAAGCCCCCAGACTGACCACCCTACGGTCCGGACAGCCGCCACACAGGCTAGGCATAATACGTCCAAAGACAGGGCAGGAAGGCCATTTTTGGCCAAGCCCCCTGGGTAGCGACTCTAAAGGGTTGGCCTCCGCCTTTGGCTTCGGCTAAGGCGTGGGCGAAGGCGGGCGGGCGGCTGAAGGCCTGGCGGCCTTCAGGCCCAAAGATTTCAAAAAAGAGGGTCCCGGCCTCCAATTTGCCCTCTAGATAGCAGTTTTGAAGCTTGGAAGCATGGAATCGGGTTCATGGGCACGCCATGCACCATACAATTGGGATTTGGACCACCGGTAAAACGGTATCCGCTGCTGTAAGACATAGGCGAGCCCCGAATCAAAGTCAACTTGCTTAATCAAACATTGACCAAAAAGCCCCCAGACTGACCACCCTACGGTCCGGACAGCCGCCACACAGCCTAGGCATAATACGTCCAAAGACAGGGCAGGAAGGCCATTTTTGGCCAAGCCCCCTGGGTAGCGACTCTAAAGGGTTGGCCTCCGCCTTTGGCTTCGGCTAAGGCGTGGGCGAAGGCGGGCGGGCGGCTGAAGGCCCAAAGATTTCAAAAAAGAGGGTCCCGGCCTCCAATTTGCCCTCTAGATAGCAGTTTTGAAGCTTGGAAGCATGGAATCAGGTTCATGGGTACGCCATGCACCATACAATTGGGATTTGGACCACCGGTAAAACGGTATCCGCTGCTGTAAGACATAGGCGAGCCCCGAATCAAAGTCAACTTGCTTAATCAAACATTGACCAAAAAGCCCCCAGACTGACCACCCTACGGTCCGGACAGCCGCCACACAGGCTAGGCATAATACGTCCAAAGACAGGGCAGGAAGGCCATTTTTGGCCAAGCCCCCTGGGTAGCGACTCTAAAGGGTTGGCCTCCGCCTTTGGCTTCGGCTAAGGCGTGGACGAAGGCGGGTGGGCGGCTGAAGGCCTGGCGGCCTTCAGCCCCAAAGATTTCAAAAAAGAGGGTCCCGGCCTCCAATTTGCCCTCTAGATAGCAGTTTTGAAGCTTGGAAGCATGGAATCAGGTTCATGGGTACGCCATGCACCATACAATTGGGATTTGGACCACCGGTAAAACGGTATCCGCTGCTGTAAGACATAGGCGAGCCCCGAATCAAAGTCAACTTGCTTAATCAAACATTGACCAAAAAGCCCCCAGACTGACCACCCTACGGTCCGGACAGCCGCCACACAGGCTAGGCATAATACGTCCAAAGACAGGGCAGGAAGGCCATTTTTGGCCAAGCCCCCTGGGTAGCGACTCTAAAGGGTTGGCCTCCGCCTTTGGCTTCGGTTAAGGCGTGGGCGAAGGCGGGTGGGCGGCTGAAGGCCTGGCGGCCTTCAGCCCCAAAGATTTCAAAAAAGAGGGTCCCGGCCTCCAATTTGCCCTCTAGATAGCAGTTTTGAAGCTTGGAAGCATGGAATCAGGTTCATGGGTACGCCATGCACCATACAATTGGGATTTGGACCACCGGTAAAACGGTATCCGCTGCTGTAAGACATAGGCGAGCCCCGAATCAAAGTCAACTTGCTTAATCAAACATTGACCAAAAAGCCCCCAGACTGACCACCCTACGGTCCGGACAGCCGCCACACAGGCTAGGCATAATACGTCCAAAGACAGGGCAGGAAGGCCATTTTTGGCCAAGCCCCCTGGGTAGCGACTCTAAAGGGTTGGCCTCCGCCTTTGGCTTCGGCTAAGGCGTGGACGAAGGCGGGTGGGCGGCTGAAGGCCTGGCGGCCTTTAGCCCCAAAGATTTCAAAAAAGAGGGTCCCGGCCTCCAATTTGCCCTCTAGATAGCAGTTTTGAAGCTTGGAAGCATGGAATCAGGTTCATGGGTACGCCATGCACCATACAATTGGGATTTGGACCACCGGTAAAACGGTATCCGCTGCTGTAAGACATAGGCGAGCCCCGAATCAAAGTCAACTTGCTTAATCAAACATTGACCAAAAAGCCCCCAGACTGACCACCCTACGGTCCGGACAGCCGCCACACAGGCTAGGCATAATACGTCCAAAGACAGGGCAGGAAGGCCATTTTTGGCCAAGCCCCCTGGGTAGCGACTCTAAAGGGTTGGCCTCCGCCTTTGGCTTCGGTTAAGGCGTGGGCGAAGGCGGGTGGGCGGCTGAAGGCCTGGCGGCCTTCAGCCCCAAAGATTTCAAAAAAGAGGGTCCCGGCCTCCAATTTGCCCTCTAGATAGCAGTTTTGAAGCTTGGAAGCATGGAATCAGGTTCATGGGTACGCCATGCACCATACAATTGGGATTTGGACCACCGGTAAAACGGTATCCGCTGCTGTAAGACATAGGCGAGCCCCGAATCAAAGTCAACTTGCTTAATCAAACATTGAGCAAAAAGCCCCCAGACTGACCACCCTACGGTCCGGACAGCCGCCACACAGCCTAGGCATAATACGTCCAAAGACAGGGCAGGAAGGCCATTTTTGGCCAAGCCCCCTGGGTAGCGACTCTAAAGGGTTGGCCTCCGCCTTTGGCTTCGGCTAAGGCGTGGGCGAAGGCGGGTGGGCGGCTGAAGGCCTGGCGGCCTTCAGCCCCAAAGATTTCAAAAAAGAGGGTCCCGGCCTCCAATTTGCCCTCTAGATAGCAGTTTTGAAGCTTGGAAGCATGGAATCAGGTTCATGGGTACGCCATGCACCATACAATTGGGATTTGGACCACCGGTAAAACGGTATCCGCTGCTGTAAGACATAGGCGAGCCCCGAATCAAAGTCAACTTGCTTAATCAAACATTGACCAAAAAGCCCCCAGACTGACCACCCTACGGTCCGGACAGCCGCCACACAGGCTAGGCATAATACGTCCAAAGACAGGGCAGGAAGGCCATTTTTGGCCAAGCCCCCTGGGTAGCGACTCTAAAGGGTTGGCCTCCGCCTTTGGCTTCGGCTAAGGCGTGGGCGAAGGCGGGCGGGCGGCTGAAGGCCTGGCGGCCTTCAGGCCCAAAGATTTCAAAAAAGAGGGTCCCGGCCTCCAATTTGCCCTCTAGATAGCAGTTTTGAAGCTTGGAAGCATGGAATCGGGTTCATGGGCACGCCATGCACCATACAATTGGGATTTGGACCACCGGTAAAACGGTATCCGCTGCTGTAAGACATAGGCGAGCCCCGAATCAAAGTCAACTTGCTTAATCAAACATTGACCAAAAAGCCCCCAGACTGACCACCCTACGGTCCGGACAGCCGCCACACAGCCTAGGCATAATACGTCCAAAGACAGGGCAGGAAGGCCATTTTTGGCCAAGCCCCCTGGGTAGCGACTCTAAAGGGTTGGCCTCCGCCTTTGGCTTCGGCTAAGGCGTGGGCGAAGGCGGGCGGGCGGCTGAAGGCCCAAAGATTTCAAAAAAGAGGGTCCCGGCCTCCAATTTGCCCTCTAGATAGCAGTTTTGAAGCTTGGAAGCATGGAATCAGGTTCATGGGTACGCCATGCACCATACAATTGGGATTTGGACCACCGGTAAAACGGTATCCGCTGCTGTAAGACATAGGCGAGCCCCGAATCAAAGTCAACTTGCTTAATCAAACATTGACCAAAAAGCCCCCAGACTGACCACCCTACGGTCCGGACAGCCGCCACACAGGCTAGGCATAATACGTCCAAAGACAGGGCAGGAAGGCCATTTTTGGCCAAGCCCCCTGGGTAGCGACTCTAAAGGGTTGGCCTCCGCCTTTGGCTTCGGCTAAGGCGTGGACGAAGGCGGGTGGGCGGCTGAAGGCCTGGCGGCCTTCAGCCCCAAAGATTTCAAAAAAGAGGGTCCCGGCCTCCAATTTGCCCTCTAGATAGCAGTTTTGAAGCTTGGAAGCATGGAATCAGGTTCATGGGTACGCCATGCACCATACAATTGGGATTTGGACCACCGGTAAAACGGTATCCGCTGCTGTAAGACATAGGCGAGCCCCGAATCAAAGTCAACTTGCTTAATCAAACATTGACCAAAAAGCCCCCAGACTGACCACCCTACGGTCCGGACAGCCGCCACACAGGCTAGGCATAATACGTCCAAAGACAGGGCAGGAAGGCCATTTTTGGCCAAGCCCCCTGGGTAGCGACTCTAAAGGGTTGGCCTCCGCCTTTGGCTTCGGCTAAGGCGTGGGCGAAGGCGGGTGGGCGGCTGAAGGCCTGGCGGCCTTTAGCCCCAAAGATTTCAAAAAAGAGGGTCCCGGCCTCCAATTTGCCCTCTAGATAGCAGTTTTGAAGCTTGGAAGCATGGAATCAGGTTCATGGGTACGCCATGCACCATACAATTGGGATTTGGACCACCGGTAAAACGGTATCCGCTGCTGTAAGACATAGGCGAGCCCCGAATCAAAGTCAACTTGCTTAATCAAACATTGACCAAAAAGCCCCCAGACTGACCACCCTACGGTCCGGACAGCCGCCACACAGGCTAGGCATAATACGTCCAAAGACAGGGCAGGAAGGCCATTTTTGGCCAAGCCCCCTGGGTAGCGACTCTAAAGGGTTGGCCTCCGCCTTTGGCTTCGGTTAAGGCGTGGGCGAAGGCGGGTGGGCGGCTGAAGGCCTGGCGGCCTTCAGCCCCAAAGATTTCAAAAAAGAGGGTCCCGGCCTCCAATTTGCCCTCTAGATAGCAGTTTTGAAGCTTGGAAGCATGGAATCAGGTTCATGGGTACGCCATGCACCATACAATTGGGATTTGGACCACCGGTAAAACGGTATCCGCTGCTGTAAGACATAGGCGAGCCCCGAATCAAAGTCAACTTGCTTAATCAAACATTGAGCAAAAAGCCCCCAGACTGACCACCCTACGGTCCGGACAGCCGCCACACAGCCTAGGCATAATACGTCCAAAGACAGGGCAGGAAGGCCATTTTTGGCCAAGCCCCCTGGGTAGCGACTCTAAAGGGTTGGCCTCCGCCTTTGGCTTCGGCTAAGGCGTGGGCGAAGGCGGGTGGGCGGCTGAAGGCCTGGCGGCCTTCAGCCCCAAAGATTTCAAAAAAGAGGGTCCCGGCCTCCAATTTGCCCTCTAGATAGCAGTTTTGAAGCTTGGAAGCATGGAATCAGGTTCATGGGTACGCCATGCACCATACAATTGGGATTTGGACCACCGGTAAAACGGTATCCGCTGCTGTAAGACATAGGCGAGCCCCGAATCAAAGTCAACTTGCTTAATCAAACATTGACCAAAAAGCCCCCAGACTGACCACCCTACGGTCCGGACAGCCGCCACACAGGCTAGGCATAATACGTCCAAAGACAGGGCAGGAAGGCCATTTTTGGCCAAGCCCCCTGGGTAGCGACTCTAAAGGGTTGGCCTCCGCCTTTGGCTTCGGCTAAGGCGTGGGCGAAGGCGGGCGGGCGGCTGAAGGCCTGGCGGCCTTCAGGCCCAAAGATTTCAAAAAAGAGGGTCCCGGCCTCCAATTTGCCCTCTAGATAGCAGTTTTGAAGCTTGGAAGCATGGAATCGGGTTCATGGGCACGCCATGCACCATACAATTGGGATTTGGACCACCGGTAAAACGGTATCCGCTGCTGTAAGACATAGGCGAGCCCCGAATCAAAGTCAACTTGCTTAATCAAACATTGACCAAAAAGCCCCCAGACTGACCACCCTACGGTCCGGACAGCCGCCACACAGCCTAGGCATAATACGTCCAAAGACAGGGCAGGAAGGCCATTTTTGGCCAAGCCCCCTGGGTAGCGACTCTAAAGGGTTGGCCTCCGCCTTTGGCTTCGGCTAAGGCGTGGGCGAAGGCGGGCGGGCGGCTGAAGGCCCAAAGATTTCAAAAAAGAGGGTCCCGGCCTCCAATTTGCCCTCTAGATAGCAGTTTTGAAGCTTGGAAGCATGGAATCAGGTTCATGGGTACGCCATGCACCATACAATTGGGATTTGGACCACCGGTAAAACGGTATCCGCTGCTGTAAGACATAGGCGAGCCCCGAATCAAAGTCAACTTGCTTAATCAAACATTGAGCAAAAAGCCCCCAGACTGACCACCCTACGGTCCGGACAGCCGCCACACAGCCTAGGCATAATACGTCCAAAGACAGGGCAGGAAGGCCATTTTTGGCCAAGCCCCCTGGGTAGCGACTCTAAAGGGTTGGCCTCCGCCTTTGGCTTCGGCTAAGGCGTGGGCGAAGGCGGGTGGGCGGCTGAAGGCCTGGCGGCCTTCAGCCCCAAAGATTTCAAAAAAGAGGGTCCCGGCCTCCAATTTGCCCTCTAGATAGCAGTTTTGAAGCTTGGAAGCATGGAATCAGGTTCATGGGTACGCCATGCACCATACAATTGGGATTTGGACCACCGGTAAAACGGTATCCGCTGCTGTAAGACATAGGCGAGCCCCGAATCAAAGTCAACTTGCTTAATCAAACATTGACCAAAAAGCCCCCAGACTGACCACCCTACGGTCCGGACAGCCGCCACACAGGCTAGGCATAATACGTCCAAAGACAGGGCAGGAAGGCCATTTTTGGCCAAGCCCCCTGGGTAGCGACTCTAAAGGGTTGGCCTCCGCCTTTGGCTTCGGCTAAGGCGTGGGCGAAGGCGGGCGGGCGGCTGAAGGCCTGGCGGCCTTCAGGCCCAAAGATTTCAAAAAAGAGGGTCCCGGCCTCCAATTTGCCCTCTAGATAGCAGTTTTGAAGCTTGGAAGCATGGAATCGGGTTCATGAGCACGCCATGCACCATACAATTGGGATTTGGACCACCGGTAAAACGGTATCCGCTGCTGTAAGACATAGGCGAGCCCCGAATCAAAGTCAACTTGCTTAATCAAACATTGACCAAAAAGCCCCCAGACTGACCACCCTACGGTCCGGACAGCCGCCACACAGCCTAGGCATAATACGTCCAAAGACAGGGCAGGAAGGCCATTTTTGGCCAAGCCCCCTGGGTAGCGACTCTAAAGGGTTGGCCTCCGCCTTTGGCTTCGGCTAAGGCGTGGGCGAAGGCGGGCGGGCGGCTGAAGGCCCAAAGATTTCAAAAAAGAGGGTCCCGGCCTCCAATTTGCCCTCTAGATAGCAGTTTTGAAGCTTGGAAGCATGGAATCAGGTTCATGGGTACGCCATGCACCATACAATTGGGATTTGGACCACCGGTAAAACGGTATCCGCTGCTGTAAGACATAGGCGAGCCCCGAATCAAAGTCAACTTGCTTAATCAAACATTGACCAAAAAGCCCCCAGACTGACCACCCTACGGTCCGGACAGCCGCCACACAGGCTAGGCATAATACGTCCAAAGACAGGGCAGGAAGGCCATTTTTGGCCAAGCCCCCTGGGTAGCGACTCTAAAGGGTTGGCCTCCGCCTTTGGCTTCGGTTAAGGCGTGGGCGAAGGCGGGTGGGCGGCTGAAGGCCTGGCGGCCTTCAGCCCCAAAGATTTCAAAAAAGAGGGTCCCGGCCTCCAATTTGCCCTCTAGATAGCAGTTTTGAAGCTTGGAAGCATGGAATCAGGTTCATGGGTACGCCATGCACCATACAATTGGGATTTGGACCACCGGTAAAACGGTATCCGCTGCTGTAAGACATAGGCGAGCCCCGAATCAAAGTCAACTTGCTTAATCAAACATTGAGCAAAAAGCCCCCAGACTGACCACCCTACGGTCCGGACAGCCGCCACACAGCCTAGGCATAATACGTCCAAAGACAGGGCAGGAAGGCCATTTTTGGCCAAGCCCCCTGGGTAGCGACTCTAAAGGGTTGGCCTCCGCCTTTGGCTTCGGCTAAGGCGTGGGCGAAGGCGGGTGGGCGGCTGAAGGCCTGGCGGCCTTCAGCCCCAAAGATTTCAAAAAAGAGGGTCCCGGCCTCCAATTTGCCCTCTAGATAGCAGTTTTGAAGCTTGGAAGCATGGAATCAGGTTCATGGGTACGCCATGCACCATACAATTGGGATTTGGACCACCGGTAAAACGGTATCCGCTGCTGTAAGACATAGGCGAGCCCCGAATCAAAGTCAACTTGCTTAATCAAACATTGACCAAAAAGCCCCCAGACTGACCACCCTACGGTCCGGACAGCCGCCACACAGGCTAGGCATAATACGTCCAAAGACAGGGCAGGAAGGCCATTTTTGGCCAAGCCCCCTGGGTAGCGACTCTAAAGGGTTGGCCTCCGCCTTTGGCTTCGGCTAAGGCGTGGGCGAAGGCGGGCGGGCGGCTGAAGGCCTGGCGGCCTTCAGGCCCAAAGATTTCAAAAAAGAGGGTCCCGGCCTCCAATTTGCCCTCTAGATAGCAGTTTTGAAGCTTGGAAGCATGGAATCGGGTTCATGGGCACGCCATGCACCATACAATTGGGATTTGGACCACCGGTAAAACGGTATCCGCTGCTGTAAGACATAGGCGAGCCCCGAATCAAAGTCAACTTGCTTAATCAAACATTGACCAAAAAGCCCCCAGACTGACCACCCTACGGTCCGGACAGCCGCCACACAGCCTAGGCATAATACGTCCAAAGACAGGGCAGGAAGGCCATTTTTGGCCAAGCCCCCTGGGTAGCGACTCTAAAGGGTTGGCCTCCGCCTTTGGCTTCGGCTAAGGCGTGGGCGAAGGCGGGCGGGCGGCTGAAGGCCCAAAGATTTCAAAAAAGAGGGTCCCGGCCTCCAATTTGCCCTCTAGATAGCAGTTTTGAAGCTTGGAAGCATGGAATCAGGTTCATGGGTACGCCATGCACCATACAATTGGGATTTGGACCACCGGTAAAACGGTATCCGCTGCTGTAAGACATAGGCGAGCCCCGAATCAAAGTCAACTTGCTTAATCAAACATTGACCAAAAAGCCCCCAGACTGACCACCCTACGGTCCGGACAGCCGCCACACAGGCTAGGCATAATACGTCCAAAGACAGGGCAGGAAGGCCATTTTTGGCCAAGCCCCCTGGGTAGCGACTCTAAAGGGTTGGCCTCCGCCTTTGGCTTCGGCTAAGGCGTGGACGAAGGCGGGTGGGCGGCTGAAGGCCTGGCGGCCTTCAGCCCCAAAGATTTCAAAAAAGAGGGTCCCGGCCTCCAATTTGCCCTCTAGATAGCAGTTTTGAAGCTTGGAAGCATGGAATCAGGTTCATGGGTACGCCATGCACCATACAATTGGGATTTGGACCACCGGTAAAACGGTATCCGCTGCTGTAAGACATAGGCGAGCCCCGAATCAAAGTCAACTTGCTTAATCAAACATTGACCAAAAAGCCCCCAGACTGACCACCCTACGGTCCGGACAGCCGCCACACAGGCTAGGCATAATACGTCCAAAGACAGGGCAGGAAGGCCATTTTTGGCCAAGCCCCCTGGGTAGCGACTCTAAAGGGTTGGCCTCCGCCTTTGGCTTCGGTTAAGGCGTGGGCGAAGGCGGGTGGGCGGCTGAAGGCCTGGCGGCCTTCAGCCCCAAAGATTTCAAAAAAGAGGGTCCCGGCCTCCAATTTGCCCTCTAGATAGCAGTTTTGAAGCTTGGAAGCATGGAATCAGGTTCATGGGTACGCCATGCACCATACAATTGGGATTTGGACCACCGGTAAAACGGTATCCGCTGCTGTAAGACATAGGCGAGCCCCGAATCAAAGTCAACTTGCTTAATCAAACATTGACCAAAAAGCCCCCAGACTGACCACCCTACGGTCCGGACAGCCGCCACACAGGCTAGGCATAATACGTCCAAAGACAGGGCAGGAAGGCCATTTTTGGCCAAGCCCCCTGGGTAGCGACTCTAAAGGGTTGGCCTCCGCCTTTGGCTTCGGCTAAGGCGTGGGCGAAGGCGGGTGGGCGGCTGAAGGCCTGGCGGCCTTCAGGCCCAAAGATTTCAAAAAAGAGGGTCCCGGCCTCCAATTTGCCCTCTAGATAGCAGTTTTGAAGCTTGGAAGCATGGAATCAGGTTCATGGGCACGCCATGCACCATACAATTGGGATTTGGACCACCGGTAAAACGGTATCCGCTGCTGTAAGACAAAGGCGAGCCCCGAATCAAAGTCAACTTGCTTAATCAAACATTGACCAAAAAGCCCCCAGACTGACCACCCTACGGTCCGGACAGCCGCCACACAGGCTAGGCATAATACGTCCAAAGACAGGGCAGGAAGGCCATTTTTGGCCAAGCCCCCTGGGTAGCGACTCTAAAGGGTTGGCCTCCGCCTTTGGCTTCGGCTAAGGCGTGGGCGAAGGCGGGTGGGCGGCCCTGAAGGCCGCCAGGCCTTCAGCCGCCCACCCGCCCGGCCTCCAATTTGCCCTCTAGATAGCAGTTTTGAAGCTTGGAAGCATGGAATCAGGTTCATGGGCACGCCATGCACCATACAATTGGGATTTGGACCACCGGTAAAACGGTATCCGCTGCTGTAAGACATAGGCGAGCCCCGAATCAAAGTCAACTTGCTTAATCAAACATTGACCAAAAAGCCCCCAGACTGACCACCCTACGGTCCGGACAGCCGCCACACAGGCTAGGCATAATACGTCCAAAGACAGGGCAGGAAGGCCATTTTTGGCCAAGCCCCCTGGGTAGCGACTCTAAAGGGTTGGCCTCCGCCTTTGGCTTCGGCTAAGGCGTGGGCGAAGGCGGGCGGGCGGCTGAAGGCCTGGCGGCCTTCAGGCCCAAAGATTTCAAAAAAGAGGGTCCCGGCCTCCAATTTGCCCTCTAGATAGCAGTTTTGAAGCTTGGAAGCATGGAATCAAGTTCATGGGCACGCCATGCACCATACAATTGGGATTTGGACCACCGGTAAAACGGTATCCGCTGCTGTAAGACATAGGCGAGCCCCGAATCAAAGTCAACTTGCTTAATCAAACATTGACCAAAAAGCCCCCAGACTGACCACCCTACGGTCCGGACAGCCGCCACACAGGCTAGGCATAATACGTCCAAAGACAGGGCAGGAAGGCCATTTTTGGCCAAGCCCCCTGGGTAGCGACTCTAAAGGGTTGGCCTCCGCCTTTGGCTTCGGCTAAGGCGTGGGCGAAGGCGGGTGGGCGGCTGAAGGCCTGGCGGCCTTCAGCCCCAAAGATTTCAAAAAAGAGGGTCCCGGCCTCCAATTTGCCCTCTAGATAGCAGTTTTGAAGCTTGGAAGCATGAAATCAGGTTCATGGGTACGCCATGCACCATACAATTGGGATTTGGACCACCGGTAAAACGGTATCCGCTGCTGTAAGACATAGGCGAGCCCCGAATCAAAGTCAACTTGCTTAATCAAACATTGACCAAAAAGCCCCCAGACTGACCACCCTACGGTCCGGACAGCCGCCACACAGACTAGGCATAATACGTCCAAAGACAGGGCAGGAAGGCCATTTTTGGCCAAGCCCCCTGGGTAGCGACTCTAAAGGGTTGGCCTCCGCCTTTGGCTTCGGCTAAGGCGTGGGCGAAGGCGGGTGGGCGGCTGAAGGCCTGGCGGCCTTCAGCCCCAAAGATTTCAAAAAAGAGGGTCCCGGCCTCCAATTTGCCCTCTAGATAGCAGTTTTGAAGCTTGGAAGCATGGAATCAAGTTCATGGGCACGCCATGCACCATACAATTGGGATTTGGACCACCGGTAAAACGGTATCCGCTGTTGTAAGACATAGGCGAGCCCCGAATCAAAGTCAACTTGCTTAATCAAACATTGACCAAAAAGCCCCCAGACTGACCACCCTACGGTCCGGACAGCCGCCACACAGGCTAGGCATAATACGTCCAAAGACAGGGCAGGAAGGCCATTTTTGGCCAAGCCCCCTGGGTAGCGACTCTAAAGGGTTGGCCTCCGCCTTTGGCTTCGGCTAAGGCGTGGGCGAAGGCGGGTGGGCGGCTGAAGGCCTGGCGGCCTTCAGCCCCAAAGATTTCAAAAAAGAGGGTCCCGGCCTCCAATTTGCCCTCTAGATAGCAGTTTTGAAGCTTGGAAGCATGAAATCAGGTTCATGGGTACGCCATGCACCATACAATTGGGATTTGGACCACCGGTAAAACGGTATCCGCTGCTGTAAGACATAGGCGAGCCCCGAATCAAAGTCAACTTGCTTAATCAAACATTGACCAAAAAGCCCCCAGACTGACCACCCTACGGTCCGGACAGCCGCCACACAGACTAGGCATAATACGTCCAAAGACAGGGCAGGAAGGCCATTTTTGGCCAAGCCCCCTGGGTAGCGACTCTAAAGGGTTGGCCTCCGCCTTTGGCTTCGGCTAAGGCGTGGGCGAAGGCGGGCGGGCGGCTGAAGGCCTGGCGGCCTTCAGGCCCAAAGATTTCAAAAAAGAGGGTCCCGGCCTCCAATTTGCCCTCTAGATAGCAGTTTTGAAGCTTGGAAGCATGGAATCAGGTTCATGGGCACGCCATGCACCATACAATTGGGATTTGGACCACCGGTAAAACGGTATCCGCTGCTGTAAGACATAGGCGAGCCCCGAACCAAAGTCAACTTGCTTAATCAAACATTGACCAAAAAGCCCCCAGACTGACCACCCTACGGTCCGGACAGCCGCCACACAGGCTAGGCATAATACGTCCAAAGACAGGGCAGGAAGGCCATTTTTGGCCAAGCCCCCTGGGTAGCGACTCTAAAGGGTTGGCCTCCGCCTTTGGCTTCGGCTAAGGCGTGGGCGAAGGCGGGCGGGCGGCTGAAGGCCTGGCGGCCTTCAGGCCCAAAGATTTCAAAAAAGAGGGTCCCGGCCTCCAATTTGCCCTCTAGATAGCAGTTTTGAAGCTTGGAAGCATGGAATCAGGTTCATGGGCACGCCATGCACCATACAATTGGGATTTGGACCACCGGTAAAACGGTATCCACTGCTGTAAGACATAGGCGAGCCCCGAATCAAAGTCAACTTGCTTAATCAAACATTGACCAAAAAGCCCCCAGACTGACCACCCTACGGTCCGGACAGCCGCCACACAGGCTAGGCATAATACGTCCAAACTCAGGGCAGGAAGGCCATTTTTGGCCAAGCCCCCTGGGTAGCGACTCTAAAGGGTTGGCCTCCGCCTTTGGCTTCGGCTAAGGCGTGGGCGAAGGCGGGCGGGCGGCTGAAGGCATGGCGGCCTTCAGGCCCAAAGATTTCAAAAAAGAGGGTCCCGGCCTCCAATTTGCCCTCTAGATAGCAGTTTTGAAGCTTGGAAGCATGGAATCAAGTTCATGGGCACGCCATGCACCATACAATTGGGATTTGGACCACCGGTAAAACGGTATCCGCTGCTGTAAGACATAGGCGAGCCCCGAATCAAAGTCAACTTGCTTAATCAAACATTGACCAAAAAGCCCCCAGACTGACCACCCTACGGTCCGGACAGCCGCCACACAGGCTAGGCATAATACGTCCAAAGACAGGGCAGGAAGGCCATTTTTGGCCAAGCCCCCTGGGTAGCGACTCTAAAGGGTTGGCCTCCGCCTTTGGCTTCGGCTAAGGCGTGGGCGAAGGCGGGCGGGCGGCTGAAGGCCTGGCGGCCTTCAGGCCCAAAGATTTCAAAAAAGAGGGTCCCGGCCTCCAATTTGCCCTCTAGATAGCAGTTTTGAAGCTTGGAAGCATGGAATCAAGTTCATGGGCACGCCATGCACCATACAATTGGGATTTGGACCACCGGTAAAACGGTATCCGCTGCTGTAAGACATAGGCGAGCCCCGAATCAAAGTCAACTTGCTTAATCAAACATTGACCAAAAAGCCCCCAGACTGACCACCCTACGGTCCGGACAGCCGCCACACAGGCTAGGCATAATACGTCCAAAGACAGGGCAGGAAGGCCATTTTTGGCCAAGCCCCCTGGGTAGCGACTCTAAAGGGTTGGCCTCCGCCTTTGGCTTCGGCTAAGGCGTGGGCGAAGGCGGGTGGGCGGCTGAAGGCCTGGCGGCCTTCAGCCCCAAAGATTTCAAAAAAGAGGGTCCCGGCCTCCAATTTGCCCTCTAGATAGCAGTTTTGAAGCTTGGAAGCATGAAATCAGGTTCATGGGTACGCCATGCACCATACAATTGGGATTTGGACCACCGGTAAAACGGTATCCGCTGCTGTAAGACATAGGCGAGCCCCGAATCAAAGTCAACTTGCTTAATCAAACATTGACCAAAAAGCCCCCAGACTGACCACCCTACGGTCCGGACAGCCGCCACACAGACTAGGCATAATACGTCCAAAGACAGGGCAGGAAGGCCATTTTTGGCCAAGCCCCCTGGGTAGCGACTCTAAAGGGTTGGCCTCCGCCTTTGGCTTCGGCTAAGGCGTGGGCGAAGGCGGGCGGGCGGTTGAAGGCCTGGCGGCCTTCAGGCCCAAAGATTTCAAAAAAGAGGGTCCCGGCCTCCAATTTGCCCTCTAGATAGCAGTTTTGAAGCTTGGAAGCATGGAATCAGGTTCATGGGCACGCCATGCACCATACAATTGGGATTTGGACCACCGGTAAAACGGTATCCGCTGCTGTAAGACATAGGCGAGCCCCGAATCAAAGTCAACTTGCTTAATCAAACATTGACCAAAAAGCCCCCAGACTGACCACCCTACGGTCCGGACAGCCGCCACACAGGCTAGGCATAATACGTCCAAAGACAGGGCAGGAAGGCCATTTTTGGCCAAGCCCCCTGGGTAGCGACTCTAAAGGGTTGGCCTCCGCCTTTGGCTTCGGCTAAGGCGTGGGCGAAGGCGGGTGGGCGGCTGAAGGCCTGGCGGCCTTCAGCCCCAAAGATTTCAAAAAAGAGGGTCCCGGCCTCCAATTTGCCCTCTAGATAGCAGTTTTGAAGCTTGGAAGCATGAAATCAGGTTCATGGGTACGCCATGCACCATACAATTGGGATTTGGACCACCGGTAAAACGGTATCCGCTGCTGTAAGACATAGGCGAGCCCCGAATCAAAGTCAACTTGCTTAATCAAACATTGACCAAAAAGCCCCCAGACTGACCACCCTACGGTCCGGACAGCCGCCACACAGGCTAGGCATAATACGTCCAAAGACAGGGCAGGAAGGCCATTTTTGGCCAAGCCCCCTGGGTAGCGACTCTAAAGGGTTGGCCTCCGCCTTTGGCTTCGGCTAAGGCGTGGGCGAAGGCGGGCGGGCGGCTGAAGGCCTGGCGGCCTTCAGACCCAAAGATTTCAAAAAAGAGGGTCCCGGCCTCCAATTTGCCCTCTAGATAGCAGTTTTGAAGCTTGGAAGCATGGAATCAGGTTCATGGGCACGCCATGCACCATACAATTGGGATTTGGACCACCGGTAAAACGGTATCCGCTGCTGTAAGACATAGGCGAGCCCCGAATCAAAGTCAACTTGCTTAATCAAACATTGACCAAAAAGCCCCCAGACTGACCACCCTACGGTCCGGACAGCCGCCACACAGGCTAGGCATAATACGTCCAAAGACAGGGGAGGAAGGCCATTTTTGGCCAAGCCCCCTGGGTAGCGACTCTAAAGGGTTGGCCTCCGCCTTTGGCTTCGGCTAAGGCGTGGGCGAAGGCGGGTGGGCGGCTGAAGGCCTGGCGGCCTTCAGCCCCAAAGATTTCAAAAAAGAGGGTCCCGGCCTCCAATTTGCCCTCTAGATAGCAGTTTTGAAGCTTGGAAGCATGGAATCAGGTTCATGGGTACGCCATGCACCATACAATTGGGATTTGGACCACCGGTGAAACGGTATCCGCTGCTGTAAGACATAGGCGAGCCCCGAATCAAAGTCAACTTGCTGAATCAAACATTGACCAAAAAGCCCCCAGACTGGCCACCCTACGGTCCGGACAGCCGCCACACAGGCTAGGCATAATACGTCCAAAGACAGGGCAGGAAGGCCATTTTTGGCCAAGCCCCCTGGGTAGCGACTCTAAAGGGTTGGCCTCCGCCTTTGGCTTCGGCTAAGGCGTGGGCGAAGGCGGGTGGGCGGCTGAAGGCCTGGCGGCCTTCAGGCCCAAAGATTTCAAAAAAGAGGGTCCCGGCCTCCAATTTGCCCTCTAGATAGCAGTTTTGAAGCTTGGAAGCATGGAATCAGGTTCATGGGCACGCCATGCACCATACAATTGGGATTTGGACCACCGGTAAAACGGTATCCGCTGCTGTAAGACATAGGCGAGCCCCGAATCAAAGTCAACTTGCTTAATCAAACATTGACCAAAAAGCCCCCAGACTGACCACCCTACGGTCCGGACAGCCGCCACACAGGCTAGGCATAATACGTCCAAAGACAGGGCAGGAAGGCCATTTTTGGCCAAGCCCCCTGGGTAGCGACTCTAAAGGGTTGGCCTCCGCCTTTGGCTTCGGCTAAGGCGTGGGCGAAGGCGGGCGGGCGGCTGAAGGCCTGGCGGCCTTCAGGCCCAAAGATTTCAAAAAAGAGGGTCCCGGCCTCCAATTTGCCCTCTAGATAGCAGTTTTGAAGCTTGGAAGCATGGAATCAGGTTCATGGGTACGCCATGCACCATACAATTGGGATTTGGACCACCGGTAAAACGGTATCCGCTGCTGTAAGACATAGGCGAGCCCCGAATCAAAGTCAACTTGCTTAATCAAACATTGACCAAAAAGCCCCCAGACTGACCACCCTACGGTCCGGACAGCCGCCACACAGGCTAGGCATAATACGTCCAAAGACAGGGCAGGAAGGCCATTTTTGGCCAAGCCCCCTGGGTAGCGACTCTAAAGGGTTGGCCTCCGCCTTTGGCTTCGGCTAAGGCGTGGGCGAAGGCGGGCGGGCGGCTGAAGGCCTGGCGGCCTTCAGACCCAAAGATTTCAAAAAAGAGGGTCCCGGCCTCCAATTTGCCCTCTAGATAGCAGTTTTGAAGCTTGGAAGCATGGAATCAGGTTCATGGGCACGCCATGCACCATACAATTGGGATTTGGACCACCGGTAAAACGGTATCCGCTGCTGTAAGACATAGGCGAGCCCCGAATCAAAGTCAACTTGCTTAATCAAACATTGACCAAAAAGCCCCCAGACTGACCACCCTACGGTCCGGACAGCCGCCACACAGGCTAGGCATAATACGTCCAAAGGCAGGGGAGGAAGGCCATTTTTGGCCAAGCCCCCTGGGTAGCGACTCTAAAGGGTTGGCCTCCGCCTTTGGCTTCGGCTAAGGCGTGGGCGAAGGCGGGTGGGCGGCTGAAGGCCTGGCGGCCTTCAGCCCCAAAGATTTCAAAAAAGAGGGTCCCGGCCTCCAATTTGCCCTCTAGATAGCAGTTTTGAAGCTTGGAAGCATGGAATCAGGTTCATGGGTACGCCATGCACCATACAATTGGGATTTGGACCACCGGTGAAACGGTATCCGCTGCTGTAAGACATAGGCGAGCCCCGAATCAAAGTCAACTTGCTGAATCAAACATTGACCAAAAAGCCCCCAGACTGGCCACCCTACGGTCCGGACAGCCGCCACACAGGCTAGGCATAATACGTCCAAAGACAGGGCAGGAAGGCCATTTTTGGCCAAGCCCCCTGGGTAGCGACTCTAAAGGGTTGGCCTCCGCCTTTGGCTTCGGCTAAGGCGTGGGCGAAGGCGGGTGGGCGGCTGAAGGCCTGGCGGCCTTCAGGCCCAAAGATTTCAAAAAAGAGGGTCCCGGCCTCCAATTTGCCCTCTAGATAGCAGTTTTGAAGCTTGGAAGCATGGAATCAGGTTCATGGGCACGCCATGCACCATACAATTGGGATTTGGACCACCGGTAAAACGGTATCCGCTGCTGTAAGACATAGGCGAGCCCCGAATCAAAGTCAACTTGCTTAATCAAACATTGACCAAAAAGCCCCCAGACTGACCACCCTACGGTCCGGACAGCCGCCACACAGGCTAGGCATAATACGTCCAAAGACAGGGCAGGAAGGCCATTTTTGGCCAAGCCCCCTGGGTAGCGACTCTAAAGGGTTGGCCTCCGCCTTTGGCTTCGGCTAAGGCGTGGGCGAAGGCGGGCGGGCGGCTGAAGGCCTGGCGGCCTTCAGGCCCAAAGATTTCAAAAAAGAGGGTCCCGGCCTCCAATTTGCCCTCTAGATAGCAGTTTTGAAGCTTGGAAGCATGGAATCAGGTTCATGGGTACGCCATGCACCATACAATTGGGATTTGGACCACCGGTAAAACGGTATCCGCTGCTGTAAGACATAGGCGAGCCCCGAATCAAAGTCAACTTGCTTAATCAAACATTGACCAAAAAGCCCCCAGACTGACCACCCTACGGTCCGGACAGCCGCCACACAGGCTAGGCATAATACGTCCAAAGACAGGGCAGGAAGGCCATTTTTGGCCAAGCCCCCTGGGTAGCGACTCTAAAGGGTTGGCCTCCGCCTTTGGCTTCGGCTAAGGCGTGGGCGAAGGCGGGTGGGCGGCTGAAGGCCTGGCGGCCTTCAGCCCCAAAGATTTCAAAAAAGAGGGTCCCGGCCTCCAATTTGCCCTCTAGATAGCAGTTTTGAAGCTTGGAAGCATGGAATCAGGTTCATGGGTACGCCATGCACCATACAATTGGGATTTGGACCACCGGTGAAACGGTATCCGCTGCTGTAAGACATAGGCGAGCCCCGAATCAAAGTCAACTTGCTGAATCAAACATTGACCAAAAAGCCCCCAGACTGACCACCCTACGGTCCGGACAGCCACCACACAGGCTAGGCATAATACGTCCAAAGACAGGGCAGGAAGGCCATTTTTGGCCAAGCCCCCTGGGTAGCGACTCTAAAGGGTTGGCCTCCGCCTTTGGCTTCGGCTAAGGCGTGGGCGAAGGCGGGTGGGCGGCTGAAGGCCTGGCGGCCTTCAGGCCCAAAGATTTCAAAAAAAAGGGTCCCGGCCTCCAAATTGCCCTCTAGATAGCAGTTTTGAAGCTTGGAAGCATGGAATCAGGTTCATGGGCACGCCATGCACCATACAATTGGGATTTGGACCACCGGTAAAACGGTATCCGCTGCCGTAAGACATAGGCGAGCCCCGAATCAAAGTCAACTTGCTTAATCAAACATTGACCAAAAAGCCCCCAGACTGACCACCCTACGGTCCGGACAGCCGCCACACAGGCTAGGCATAATACGTCCAAAGACAGGGCAGGAAGGCCATTTTTGGCCAAGCCCCCTGGGTAGCGACTCTAAAGGGTTGGCCTCCGCTTTTGGCTTCGGCTAAGGCGTGGGCGAAGGCGGGCGGGCGGCTGAAGGCCTGGCGGCCTTCAGGCCCAAAGATTTCAAAAAAGAGGGTCCCGGCCTCCAACTTGCCCTCTAGATAGCAGTTTTGAAGCTTGGAAGCATGGAATCAGGTTCATGGGTACGCCATGCACCATACAATTGGGATTTGGACCACCGGTAAAACGGTATCCGCTGCTGTAAGACATAGGCGAGCCCCGAATCAAAGTCAACTTGCTTAATCAAACATTGACCAAAAAGCCCCCAGACTGACCACCCTACGGTCCGGACAGCCGCCACACAGGCTAGGCATAATACTTCCAAAGACAGGGCAGGAAGGCCATTTTTGGCCAAGCCCCCTGGGTAGCGACTCTAAAGGGTTGGCCTCCGCCTTTGGCTTCGGCTAAGGCGTGGGCGAAGGCGGGTGGGCGGCTGAAGGCCTGGCGGCCTTCAGCCCCAAAGATTTCAAAAAAGAGGGTCCCGGCCTCCAATTTGCCCTCTAGATAGCAGTTTTGAAGCTTGGAAGCATGGAATCAGGTTCATGGGTACGCCATGCACCATACAATTGGGATTTGGACCACCGGTGAAACGGTATCCGCTGCTGTAAGACATAGGCGAGCCCCGAATCAAAGTCAACTTGCTGAATCAAACATTGACCAAAAAGCCCCCAGACTGGCCACCCTACGGTCCGGACAGCCGCCACACAGGCTAGGCATAATACGTCCAAAGACAGGGCAGGAAGGCCATTTTTGGCCAAGCCCCCTGGGTAGCGACTCTAAAGGGTTGGCCTCCGCCTTTGGCTTCGGCTAAGGCGTGGGCGAAGGCGGGTGGGCGGCTGAAGGCCTGGCGGCCTTCAGGCCCAAAGATTTCAAAAAAGAGGGTCCCGGCCTCCAATTTGCCCTCTAGATAGCAGTTTTGAAGCTTGGAAGCATGGAATCAGGTTCATGGGCACGCCATGCACCATACAATTGGGATTTGGACCACCGGTAAAACGGTATCCGCTGCTGTAAGACATAGGCGAGCCCCGAATCAAAGTCAACTTGCTTAATCAAACATTGACCAAAAAGCCCCCAGACTGACCACCCTACGGTCCGGACAGCCGCCACACAGGCTAGGCATAATACGTCCAAAGACAGGGCAGGAAGGCCATTTTTGGCCAAGCCCCCTGGGTAGCGACTCTAAAGGGTTGGCCTCCGCCTTTGGCTTCGGCTAAGGCGTGGGCGAAGGCGGGCGGGCGGCTGAAGGCCTGGCGGCCTTCAGGCCCAAAGATTTCAAAAAAGAGGGTCCCGGCCTCCAATTTGCCCTCTAGATAGCAGTTTTGAAGCTTGGAAGCATGGAATCAGGTTCATGGGCACGCCATGCACCATACAATTGGGATTTGGACCACCGGTAAAACGGTATCCGCTGCTGTAAGACATAGGCGAGCCCCGAATCAAAGTCAACTTGCTTAATCAAACATTGACCAAAAAGCCCCCAGACTGACCACCCTACGGTCCGGACAGCCGCCACACAGGCTAGGCATAATACGTCCAAAGACAGGGCAGGAAGGCCATTTTTGGCCAAGCCCCCTGGGTAGCGACTCTAAAGGGTTGGCCTCCGCCTTTGGCTTCGGCTAAGGCGTGGGCGAAGGCGGGCGGGCGGCTGAAGGCCTGGCGGCCTTCAGGCCCAAAGATTTCAAAAAAGAGGGTCCCGGCCTCCAATTTGCCCTCTAGATAGCAGTTTTGAAGCTTGGAAGCATGGAATCAGGTTCATGGGCACGCCATGCACCATACAATTGGGATTTGGACCACCGGTAAAACGGTATCCGCTGCTGTAAGACATAGGCGAGCCCCGAATCAAAGTCAACTTGCTTAATCAAACATTGACCAAAAAGCCCCCAGACTGACCACCCTACGGTCCGGACAGCCGCCACACAGGCTAGGCATAATACGTCCAAAGACAGGGCAGGAAGGCCATTTTTGGCCAAGCCCCCTGGGTAGCGACTCTAAAGGGTTGGCCTCCGCCTTTGGCTTCGGCTAAGTTTTGGCATGTGTACGCCCTGCCCTGCACCGCCCTGCACTGCCCTGCACCCCTCTGCACTGCGCACTGGACATGGACAGCTACTGTATTTGCAGGCCCCCTGGGGGCACGATGATGGCCTCTGGCCGCGCTTATAGCGCCACATAGTGCGTAGTTCACTTCCCGGGCGAGTAGTCCCCCCGAAAGCACAGTCAGAAGAAAAGCATCAACTGGGAAGCACAGGGGGGGGGGGGGTCAGCCTCAGTCTCTGCCACTGCCACTGCCACTGTACCCCCCCCCCCCAAAACCTCAGTTTTTATGGAAAACTTCGGTTTTGGCATGTGTACGCCCTGCCCTGCACCGCCCTGCACTGCCCTGCACCCCTCTGCACTGCGCACTGGACATGGACAGCTACTGTATTTGCAGGCCCCCTGGGATAAAATTTTTGACTGTCATCCCCCCAGCCAGACAGGAAGGGGGACCGTGCACGGTCGCACCGCCTTGTCGCGGTCTGCAATAGCCCCCCACGCTGCCCATTGCGGCGAGCTCACCCACAGGCGCTCTTTGGCCGCCGCCTCGATCACTGCTGCCCTGCCCCCCCTCCCGTCCCATGCTCGGCTGATGGAGTCCGCTGGATTTAGTGCGGACTGTACCCAGCAGAGGGTCAGCTGCAGTCCCGTCCAGCGGAGGCGGTGGGCTATCCTTCGCAGTATGCGCTGCTGCTGGACCTTGCCTGCCCCCGCCCTCCCCCAGAGGAGCTGGGCCAGCGCCCCCATGTTGTCCCCCACGAGCACCAGGCGCCGCGCTCGTCGCGCCTGCGCATCGTCCAGCGCCACCAGCGTCCCCCACAGCTCAGCCGCCTGCTGCGTGGTCACCCACGCCGGGCACAGCGACAGATCCGCCCCCCCTGGTCCCCAGGAGCCGACGCAGTAGGACGGGTCATTCCCCGTGGTAAGGGCACACCTGGCCGCGTCCACAAACACGCGCACTGCTGGTCCCCCTGCGGTGGTGTCCGGCTCCCAGCCCCGGTAGCACTGGGCTATGGCTTCGCAGAGACCGCGCACCACTGCCGCCGGTGTGCGCCAGGCCCAGCGCGGGCCCCAGCGCAGCCATGAGCGGGCACCCGCCAGAAAGCACCCCCCCAGGTTCCCTGGGCGACCTAACCACCCTATCTTCCCTAGTAGCCGCCTCAGGGCGACATAGGTGTATGGCCTGAGGGCCAGCTTCACCCATGCCGCCACCACCGCCGCCACCGCCGATGCCGCCGGCGCCACCCTGCATCCTGCAAGGTCCACATCCTTGCCCATCCATCGCAAGGAGCGCTGCGGCGCGAAGACGGACTTGTCACTGATGAGGAAGCCCGCCTGTCGCAGGAGGCGTGCCGCACTGTCGGTGACAGTGGTCACCTCCCCTGGATCATAACCGACGAAAAGGATGTCGTCCAGGTACTGTACCACCACCACCCCCCCCGTCCCCAGGTCCCGCAGCAGGTCGGAGATAAGGGCCTGGACCAGCCCAGGCGCCTGGTGCCAGCCAAAAGGCACCCGCAGGAAAGCATACGTGTGCCCCTGGGCCGCCACCCGGATGGTGTTTGCCAGGGGGGGGGGGGAGCTCCACACTCCAATAGCAGTTAGCTATGTCCAGCTTGGTGCCCCACAGCCCCCCCCCCCCTGCCCCACCCACCCTACCCCCCAGGTCCCTGAGGAGGATGGCCAGGCCCTCCAGCGACGGCAGCTTGAAGGGACGGGCCTTGTACTTGCACCCCCGGTTGAACATCTTCATGTTCACAATCAGGGCGCACTTGCGCTCTGATTTCCACTTGACGAAAACCTCCGCATTCGCATCCCCCCCCACCACGCTGACCAGGCCCTGGGACGCGAGGGTAGAGAGGAGGGCTGCCACTCGTGGGCAGCGGGAGGGCGGGAGGGGGTGGACACGCCCCCCCGCCCTGCCAAACTCCGGGTCAGCCCAGTCCTTCCAGACGTGCGGCGGGACTTGTACGCGCCCCGCGTCCCCCAGCCCACGCGCCGCGAGCTCCACAGTGACGCGCGACTGGTCGTTCAGGCGGGTCGAGGAGCCCCCATCGAGCGGGATCTCGCCCCCCGCCAGGAGGTGCGGCGCCTCCTCCGCCAGCGCCAGGTCCGCGGCCGCTGCCTCCTCCTTCCACGCCGGGCGATCCACAGCCCACTTGATGGACTCCGCCCACCACGCCTGCAAGAGGGGCAGGACATCGTCAGCAGGGGCCTTCAGGCTGCGCCCCATGTGGTGCGACGCCGCCTCCAGGTGGTCGTTCCAGTCGAGGCCGCACCTGGCGCACCGGGCAACTGCCAGCTGCATCTCCAGCCGCTCCGCTGCGCCGTCTCGCCGGCGCCCCGCCGGGCGCCTGGGTGCCTCTGGTGCTCGCCCTTGCCGGCGTGACTCGGGGCACAGCCGCGGAACGGGGGGCTGCGGTTCGGCGGTCGGCCGCTCCATTTGCGGCCTGCTTGGCCCGGGGCTTTGGGGCGGGCTCAGCCCGCGGTGCCCGCGCTGCGGGTGCCGACCGGCCGCGGGCCACGGTTCGGTGCACGTAGGCCTTGCGCTGGCCTTCGCGGGGGTGTCTGGCGGCCCTGCGTGCCACCGTGCCGGGCGACTCGTCACTGGAGGAGCCCAGTATGATGGTCTCCTGCATGTCGGAATCGCCACGCAGGCCGGTCCCTTGGCCGCCATGGTTCCCAGCGCGGACATCGGGTGGGGCAGGGGCGGCGTCCGTCCCGTCGGGGCCCCGGGGCCCAAGCGTGCCGAGCGCCCAGAGCTGGTACGCGTGGACCGGCCGGATCTCGACCCCAAATCCCGGCGTTGGCCAGGGCACGTTGTCGGGCAGGAAGAATTCCCATCCAGGGGGCGCGCTGGCATACCTGTGCGCCTCCGCTTCGTTGTCCCATCGGCCAGCCACCGCGATGCTGGCGACGGCCGCGCCGAACGCCCGCATGGCCGCAGCTCCTCCGCGTCTCCACGCGTGCCACCCCATGGATTCCCACCCCGTGGCAGCCAGCAAGCCATGGATCGCCGCCTGGAGGTCGAACGCGGCAGCCATAAGCGGCACTGACGCGGGCCTGCTGGACACCCACGGGTGGGCTGCCATCGCCGCGCGCCATGCTTCGGGCCACGCTCCCAGCCGTACCGTGTCCCAGTCGTCGTCCTTCTTGTCGTCGAAGAACCCCAGCACGCACCGCTTTCGCAAGTCCACGGGCCGTATGCTGGCCGCTTCACCCACCCTGAGGAGAGTGGCGAAGGAGATGACGGCAAGGCCCAGGCAGAACCAGTCGAGGGTGGTCCTGATGCTCCGGGCCATGAGCCGGAGGGTGACCAGCTCGGCCCATACTTGGGTGGGTCGTGGCGCGGCAGTGGTGGTGGCGGCACCTCGTGCCATGAGCCAGTGCACGGGTCGCACCGTGGGTCGTATGCATCCCAGCTTCTCCGCCAGGCGAATGGCTGATATGACGCCTCGCAGTGTCCCAGGCTGCTGGCCCATGGCGGCGCGTCGGACGAGGTACTGGGACAGTGCCCCCGCCGCGTCCAGCTCGGGCCAGTGCGCCGCGAATCGGCCCACATCCCTGAGGATTGCCGTCCACCGCTCCACGGTTCCAGGGGACCACCGCCGGATGGCCAGCGCGAGGGGCTCCTCCATGTAGTTGCCCCACCATAGGCTGTCCACTGCCGACCCCGCGTATCGGAGGCCGAGTGCCCCGCCCCCCTCGTCATTGGCGCCCCCCTCGTCGGCGGGCCCATCCCTGGCGCTGGGGCCAGGTTCTTCAGCAGCTGGCCGGCGCTGGGGCCGGCCCGGCCGGAAAGGGCGGGGGGGCCTGGGCAGGCGGCGCCGGGCACGGTCCGCCCACGGCCCAGTGGTTGCGGCCACACCGAAAACATGGGTACGGGGGGGGTCCAGTCGCGTCATAGGTGCGGCCCGTGCTGTGCGCTGTGTACAGGCTCTGGCTACCCACGGTACTGAACCCCCCCCGGTACGAGCCCGCGACGGAACCGGCGACTGAGGGGGCCCCCCCCCTGGGTACCACTGGCACAGTCCCTGGCCCAGTGTCCGTGCATGCCACAGCGGAAGCATGCCCCAGGGGGGGCAGGGGCCGGGACCTGCGCCTGAGCCGGCGCCTGAGTCTGGGTCTGCGCCTGGGTCTGCGCCTGGGTCTGACTCGGCGTAGGCTGCTGGACCTGGGCGAACCACCCCTGTGGCGCCGGCCGCGCCGCCGCCCCAGCCGGGTGGGTGGGCGTAGGCTGGCAGTCCCTGTAGACCACCTTCCACACCGCTTCCACAACCGCATTGCCCCTCCCAACGGGGTCTTCCGCTTTGAGCCAGGTGCTCAGGGCCTGGACGAGCTCCTGCTGCCAGAGCCAGGGAAGTTGCCCCGCGGTTATCTTTGCCAGTTCTCCCTCGGATAGGGGTGGTACCTTTGGTAGCTGGAGCTCCCGGATGCGAGCCTCCAGCCGTCGTATCTCCGCCTGCTCCGGGGACTCCTGCGGCTCCTGCGGCTGGTCTTTCGGCGTCTCCTCTGCCTGCTCCCGGGCAGGCGGGCTGGGCTGCGGCACCGCCTTCCAAGCAGCCGCCTCAACGTCGAGCCGCAGGTCCGTGGATCGCTCAAAGAGGGCCATGTATATGAGGGCCGTCGGGGCGTCCAGCCCGCCGCCGGCCCACTCCACCGCTCGATCAACGCCCGCCACGGATAGGCCATCCTCCATCAGCCGCTCCTGGTACCGGGCAGCCATGATGCCGGCCTCCGCGCTTTCCAGGAACCCGTACGCGGTAGCCGCAGCGTGATCTCGCCACCGCTCCCAGCGTGCGTACTCGGGGGTCTTGACGGGGTCCAGGTCCATGTCGTCCCGATTGAAGGCCAGCCTGGCCCGCTTTGCCCCCCGGCTCTCCCCACCAGCCGCGTCCGATGACCCATTCGATGTATCCCCCGGCATGGTAGTAGTCCCCCCGAAAGCACAGTCAGAAGAAAAGCATCAACTGGGAAGCACAGGGGGGGGGGGGGGCGGTCAGCCTCAGTCTCTGCCACTGCCACTGCCACTGTACCCCCCCCCCCCCCCAAAACCTCAGTTTTTTATGGAAAACTTCGGGCGTGGGCGAAGGCGGGCGGGCGGCTGAAGGCCTGGCGGCCTTCAGGCCCAAAGATTTCAAAAAAGAGGGTCCCGGCCTCCAACTTGCCCTCTAGATAGCAGTTTTGAAGCTTGGAAGCATGGAATCAGGTTCATGGGTACGCCATGCACCATACAATTGGGATTTGGACCACCGGTAAAACGGTATCCGCTGCTGTAAGACATAGGCGAGCCCCGAATCAAAGTCAACTTGCTTAATCAAACATTGACCAAAAAGCCCCCAGACTGACCACCCTACGGTCCGGACAGCCGCCACACAGGCTAGGCATAATACTTCCAAAGACAGGGCAGGAAGGCCATTTTTGGCCAAGCCCCCTGGGTAGCGACTCTAAAGGGTTGGCCTCCGCCTTTGGCTTCGGCTAAGGCGTGGGCGAAGGCGGGTGGGCGGCTGAAGGCCTGGCGGCCTTCAGGCCCAAAGATTTCAAAAAAGAGGGTCCCGGCCTCCAATTTGCCCTCTAGATAGCAGTTTTGAAGCTTGGAAGCATGGAATCAGGTTCATGGGCACGCCATGCACCATACAATTGGGATTTGGACCACCGGTAAAACGGTATCCGCTGCTGTAAGACATAGGCGAGCCCCGAATCAAAGTCAACTTGCTTAATCAAACATTGACCAAAAAGCCCCCAGACTGACCACCCTACGGTCCGGACAGCCGCCACACAGGCTAGGCATAATACGTCCAAAGACAGGGCAGGAAGGCCATTTTTGGCCAAGCCCCCTGGGTAGCGACTCTAAAGGGTTGGCCTCCGCCTTTGGCTTCGGCTAAGGCGTGGGCGAAGGCGGGTGGGCGGCTGAAGGCCTGGCGGCCTTCAGCCCCAAAGATTTCAAAAAAGAGGGTCCCGGCCTCCAATTTGCCCTCTAGATAGCAGTTTTGAAGCTTGGAAGCATGGAATCAGGTTCATGGGCACGCCATGCACCATACAATTCGGATTTGGACCACCGGTAAAACGGTATCCGCTGCTGTAAGACATAGGCGAGCCCCGAATCAAAGTCAACTTGCTTAATCAAACATTGACCAAAAAGCCCCCAGACTGACCACCCTACGGTCCGGACAGCCGCCACACAGGCTAGGCATAATACGTCCAAAGACAGGGCAGGAAGGCCATTTTTGGCCAAGCCCCCTGGGTAGCGACTCTAAAGGGTTGGCCTCCGCCTTTGGCTTCGGCTAAGGCGTGGGCGAAGGCGGGTGGGCGGCTGAAGGCCTGGCGGCCTTCAGCCCCAAAGATTTCAAAAAAGAGGGTCCCGGCCTCCAATTTGCCCTCTAGATAGCAGTTTTGAAGCTTGGAAGCATGGAATCAGGTTCATGGGTACGCCATGCACCATACAATTGGGATTTGGACCACCGGTGAAACGGTATCCGCTGCTGTAAGACATAGGCGAGCCCCGAATCAAAGTCAACTTGCTGAATCAAACATTGACCAAAAAGCCCCCAGACTGACCACCCTACGGTCCGGACAGACGGCACACAGGCTAGGCATAATACGTCCAAAGACAGGGCAGGAAGGCCATTTTTGGCCAAGCCCCCTGGGTAGCGACTCTAAAGGGTTGGCCTCCGCCTTTGGCTTCGGCTAAGGCGTGGGCGAAGGCGGGTGGGCGGCTGAAGGCCTGGCGGCCTTCAGGCCCAAAGATTTCAAAAAAGAGGGTCCCGGCCTCCAATTTGCCCTCTAGATAGCAGTTTTGAAGCTTGGAAGCATGGAATCAGGTTCATGGGCACGCCATGCACCATACAATTGGGATTTGGACCACCGGTAAAACGGTATCCGCTGCTGTAAGACATAGGCGAGCCCCGAATCAAAGTCAACTTGCTTAATCAAACATTGACCAAAAAGCCCCCAGACTGACCACTCTACGGTCCGGACAGCCGCCACACAGGCTAGGCATAATACGTCCAAAGACAGGGCAGGAAGGCCATTTTTGGCCAAGCCCCCTGGGTAGCGACTCTAAAGGGTTGGCCTCCGCCTTTGGCTTCGGCTAAGGCGTGGGCGAAGGCGGGCGGGCGGCTGAAGGCCTGGCGGCCTTCAGGCCCAAAGATTTCAAAAAAGAGGGTCCCGGCCTCCAATTTGCCCTCTAGATAGCAGTTTTGAAGCTTGGAAGCATGGAATCAGGTTCATGGGTACGCCATGCACCATACAATTGGGATTTGGACCACCGGTAAAACGGTATCCGCTGCTGTAAGACATAGGCGAGCCCCGAATCAAAGTCAACTTGCTTAATCAAACATTGACCAAAAAGCCCCCAGACTGACCACCCTACGGTCCGGACAGCCGCCACACAGGCTAGGCATAATACGTCCAAAGACAGGGCAGGAAGGCCATTTTTGGCCAAGCCCCCTGGGTAGCGACTCTAAAGGGTTGGCCTCCGCCTTTGGCTTCGGCTAAGGCGTGGGCGAAGGCGGGTGGGCGGCTGAAGGCCTGGCGGCCTTCAGCCCCAAAGATTTCAAAAAAGAGGGTCCCGGCCTCCAATTTGCCCTCTAGATAGCAGTTTTGAAGCTTGGAAGCATGGAATCAGGTTCATGGGCACGCCATGCACCATACAATTGGGATTTGGACCACCGGTAAAACGGTATCCGCTGCTGTAAGACATAGGCGAGCCCCGAATCAAAGTCAACTTGCTTAATCAAACATTGACCAAAAAGCCCCCAGACTGACCACCCTACGGTCCGGACAGCCGCCACACAGGCTAGGCATAATACGTCCAAAGACAGGGCAGGAAGGCCATTTTTGGCCAAGCCCCCTGGGTAGCGACTCTAAAGGGTTGGCCTCCGCCTTTGGCTTCGGCTAAGGCGTGGGCGAAGGCGGGTGGGCGGCTGAAGGCCTGGCGGCCTTCAGCCCCAAAGATTTCAAAAAAGAGGGTCCCGGCCTCCAATTTGCCCTCTAGATAGCAGTTTTGAAGCTTGGAAGCATGGAATCAGGTTCATGGGTACGCCATGCACCATACAATTGGGATTTGGACCACCGGTGAAACGGTATCCGCTGCTGTAAGACATAGGCGAGCCCCGAATCAAAGTCAACTTGCTGAATCAAACATTGACCAAAAAGCCCCCAGACTGACCACCCTACGGTCCGGACAGCCGCCACACAGGCTAGGCATAATACGTCCAAAGACAGGGCAGGAAGGCCATTTTTGGCCAAGCCCCCTGGGTAGCGACTCTAAAGGGTTGGCCTCCGCCTTTGGCTTCGGCTAAGGCGTGGGCGAAGGCGGGTGGGCGGCTGAAGGCCTGGCGGCCTTCAGGCCCAAAGATTTCAAAAAAGAGGGTCCCGGCCTCCAATTTGCCCTCTAGATAGCAGTTTTGAAGCTTGGAAGCATGGAATCAGGTTCATGGGCACGCCATGCACCATACAATTGGGATTTGGACCACCGGTAAAACGGTATCCGCTGCTGTAAGACATAGGCGAGCCCCGAATCAAAGTCAACTTGCTTAATCAAACATTGACCAAAAAGCCCCCAGACTGACCACCCTACGGTCCGGACAGCCGCCACACAGGCTAGGCATAATACGTCCAAAGACAGGGCAGGAAGGCCATTTTTGGCCAAGCCCCCTGGGTAGCGACTCTAAAGGGTTGGCCTCCGCCTTTGGCTTCGGCTAAGGCGTGGGCGAAGGCGGGTGGGCGGCTGAAGGCCTGGCGGCCTTCAGCCCCAAAGATTTCAAAAAAGAGGGTCCCGGCCTCCAATTTGCCCTCTAGATAGCAGTTTTGAAGCTTGGAAGCATGGAATCAGGTTCATGGGTACGCCATGCACCATACAATTGGGATTTGGACCACCGGTGAAACGGTATCCGCTGCTGTAAGACATAGGCGAGCCCCGAATCAAAGTCAACTTGCTGAATCAAACATTGACCAAAAAGCCCCCAGACTGACCACCCTACGGTCCGGACAGCCGCCACACAGGCTAGGCATAATACGTCCAAAGACAGGGCAGGAAGGCCATTTTTGGCCAAGCCCCCTGGGTAGCGACTCTAAAGGGTTGGCCTCCGCCTTTGGCTTCGGCTAAGGCGTGGGCGAAGGCGGGTGGGCGGCTGAAGGCCTGGCGGCCTTCAGGCCCAAAGATTTCAAAAAAGAGGGTCCCGGCCTCCAATTTGCCCTCTAGATAGCAGTTTTGAAGCTTGGAAGCATGGAATCAGGTTCATGGGCACGCCATGCACCATACAATTGGGATTTGGACCACCGGTAAAACGGTATCCGCTGCTGTAAGACATAGGCGAGCCCCGAATCAAAGTCAACTTGCTTAATGAAACATTGACCAAAAACCCCCAGACTGACCACCCTACGGTCCGGACAGCCGCCACACAGGCTAGGCATAATACGTCCAAAGACAGGGCAGGAAGGCCATTTTTGGCCAAGCCCCCTGGGTAGCGACTCTAAAGGGTTGGCCTCCGCCTTTGGCTTCGGCTAAGGCGTGGGCGAAGGCGGGCGGGCGGCTGAAGGCCTGGCGGCCTTCAGCCCCAAAGATTTCAAAAAAGAGGGTCCCGGCCTCCAATTTGCCCTCTAGATAGCAGTTTTGAAGCTTGGAAGCATGGAATCAGGTTCATGGGTACGCCATGCACCATACAATTGGGATTTGGACCACCGGTGAAACGGTATCCGCTGCTGTAAGACATAGGCGAGCCCCGAATCAAAGTCAACTTGCTGAATCAAACATTGACCAAAAAGCCCCCAGACTGACCACCCTACGGTCCGGACAGCCGCCACACAGGCTAGGCATAATACGTCCAAAGACAGGGCAGGAAGGCCATTTTTGGCCAAGCCCCCTGGGTAGCGACTCTAAAGGGTTGGCCTCCGCCTTTGGCTTCGGCTAAGGCGTGGGCGAAGGCGGGCGGGCGGCTGAAGGCCTGGCGGCCTTCAGGCCCAAAGATTTCAAAAAAGAGGGTCCCGGCCTCCAACTTGCCCTCTAGATAGCAGTTTTGAAGCTTGGAAGCATGGAATCAGGTTCATGGGCACGCCATGCACCATACAATTGGGATTTGGACCACCGGTAAAACGGTATCCGCTGCTGTAAGACATAGGCGAGCCCCGAATCAAAGTCAACTTGCTTAATCAAACATTGACCAAAAAGCCCCCAGACTGACCACCCTACGGTCCGGACAGCCGCCACACAGGCTAGGCATAATACGTCCAAAGACAGGGCAGGAAGGCCATTTTTGGCCAAGCCCCCTGGGTAGCGACTCTAAAGGGTTGGCCTCCGCCTTTGGCTTCGGCTAAGGCGTGGGCGAAGGCGGGCGGGCGGCTGAAGGCCTGGCGGCCTTCAGGCCCAAAGATTTCAAAAAAGAGGGTCCCGGCCTCCAATTTGCCCTCTAGATAGCAGTTTTGAAGCTTGGAAGCATGGAATCAGGTTCATGGGCACGCCATGCACCATACAATTGGGATTTGGACCACCGGTAAAACGGTATCCGCTGCTGTAAGACATAGGCGAGCCCCGAATCAAAGTCAACTTGCTTAATGAAACATTGACCAAAAACCCCCAGACTGACCACCCTACGGTCCGGACAGCCGCCACACAGGCTAGGCATAATACGTCCAAAGACAGGGCAGGAAGGCCATTTTTGGCCAAGCCCCCTGGGTAGCGACTCTAAAGGGTTGGCCTCCGCCTTTGGCTTCGGCTAAGGCGTGGGCGAAGGCGGGCGGGCGGCTGAAGGCCTGGCGGCCTTCAGGCCCAAAGATTTCAAAAAAGAGGGTCCCGGCCTCCAACTTGCCCTCTAGATAGCAGTTTTGAAGCTTGGAAGCATGGAATCAGGTTCATGGGTACGCCATGCACCATACAATTGGGATTTGGACCACCGGTAAAACGGTATCCGCTGCTGTAAGACATAGGCGAGCCCCGAATCAAAGTCAACTTGCTTAATCAAACATTGACCAAAAAGCCCCCAGACTGACCACCCTACGGTCCGGACAGCCGCCACACAGGCTAGGCATAATACGTCCAAAGACAGGGCAGGAAGGCCATTTTTGGCCAAGCCCCCTGGGTAGCGACTCTAAAGGGTTGGCCTCCGCCTTTGGCTTCGGCTAAGGCGTGGGCGAAGGCGGGCGGGCGGCTGAAGGCCTGGCGGCCTTCAGGCCCAAAGATTTCAAAAAAGAGGGTCCCGGCCTCCAACTTGCCCTCTAGATAGCAGTTTTGAAGCTTGGAAGCATGGAATCAGGTTCATGGGCACGCCATGCACCATACAATTGGGATTTGGACCACCGGTAAAACGGTATCCGCTGCTGTAAGACATAGGCGAGCCCCGAATCAAAGTCAACTTGCTTAATCAAACATTGACCAAAAAGCCCCCAGACTGACCACCCTACGGTCCGGACAGCCGCCACACAGGCTAGGCATAATACGTCCAAAGACAGGGCAGGAAGGCCATTTTTGGCCAAGCCCCCTGGGTAGCGACTCTAAAGGGTTGGCCTCCGCCTTTGGCTTCGGCTAAGGCGTGGGCGAAGGCGGGCGGGCGGCTGAAGGCCTGGCGGCCTTCAGGCCCAAAGATTTCAAAAAAGAGGGTCCCGGCCTCCAATTTGCCCTCTAGATAGCAGTTTTGAAGCTTGGAAGCATGGAATCAGGTTCATGGGCACGCCATGCACCATACAATTGGGATTTGGACCACCGGTAAAACGGTATCCGCTGCTGTAAGACATAGGCGAGCCCCGAATCAAAGTCAACTTGCTTAATCAAACATTGACCAAAAAGCCCCCTGACTGACCACCCTACGGTCCGGACAGCCGCCACACAGGCTAGGCATAATACGTCCAAAGACAGGGCAGGAAGGCCATTTTTGGCCAAGCCCCCTGGGTAGCGACTCTAAAGGGTTGGCCTCCGCCTTTGGCTTCGGCTAAGGCGTGGGCGAAGGCGGGCGGGCGGCTGAAGGCCTGGCGGCCTTCAGGCCCAAAGATTTCAAAAAAGAGGGTCCCGGCCTCCAACTTGCCCTCTAGATAGCAGTTTTGAAGCTTGGAAGCATGGAATCAGGTTCATGGGTACGCCATGCACCATACAATTGGGATTTGGACCACCGGTAAAACGGTATCCGCTGCTGTAAGACATAGCCGAGCCCCGAATCAAAGTCAACTTGCTTAATCAAACATTGACCAAAAAGCCCCCAGACTGACCACCCTACGGTCCGGACAGCCGCCACACAGGCTAGGCATAATACGTCCAAAACCAGGGCAGGAAGGCCATTTTTGGCCAAGCCCCCTGGGTAGCGACTCTAAAGGGTTGGCCTCCGCCTTTGGCTTCGGCTAAGGCGTGGGCGAAGGCGGGCGGGCGGCTGAAGGCCTGGCGGCCTTCAGCCCCAAAGATTTCAAAAAAGAGGGTCCCGGCCTCCAATTTGCCCTCTAGATAGCAGTTTTGAAGCTTGGAAGCATGGAATCAGGTTCATGGGTACGCCATGCACCATACAATTGGGATTTGGACCACCGGTAAAACGGTATCCGCTGCTGTAAGACATAGGCGAGCCCCGAATCAAAGTCAACTTGCTTAATCAAACATTGACCAAAAAGCCCCAGGACTGACCACCCTACGGTCCGGACAGCCGCCACACAGGCTAGGCATAATACGTCCAAAGACAGGGCAGGAAGGCCATTTTTGGCCAAGCCCCCTGGGTAGCGACTCTAAAGGGTTGGCCTCCGCCTTTGGCTTCGGCTAAGGCGTGGGCGAAGGCGGGCGGGCGGTTGAAGGCCTGGCGGCCTTCAGCCCCAAAGATTTCAAAAAAGAGGGTCCCGGCCTCCAATTTGCCCTCTAGATAGCAGTTTTGAAGCTTGGAAGCATGGAATCAGGTTCATGGGTACGCCATGCACCATACAATTGGGATTTGGACCACCGGTAAAACGGTATCCGCTGCTGTAAGACATAGGCGAGCCCCGAATCAAAGTCAACTTGCTTAATCAAACATTGACCAAAAAGCCCCCAGACTGACCACCCTACGGTCCGGACAGCCGCCACACAGGCTAGGCATAATACGTCCAAAGACAGGGCAGGAAGAACATTTTTGGCCAAGCCCCCTGGGTAGCGACTCTAAAGGGTTGGCCTCCGCCTTTGGCTTCGGCTAAGGCGTGGGCGAAGGCGGGCGGGCGGCTGAAGGCCTGGCGGCCTTCAGCCCCAAAGATTTCAAAAAAGAGGGTCCCGGCCTCCAATTTGCCCTCTAGATAGCAGTTTTGAAGCTTGGAAGCATGGAATCAGGTTCATGGGTACGCCATGCACCATACAATTGGGATTTGGACCACCGGTAAAACGGTATCCGCTGCTGTAAGACATAGGCGAGCCCCGAATCAAAGTCAACTTGCTTAATCAAACATTGACCAAAAAGCCCCCAGACTGACCACCCTACGGTCCGGACAGCCGCCACACAGGCTAGGCATAATACGTCCAAAGACAGGGCAGGAAGGCCATTTTTGGCCAAGCCCCCTGGGTAGCGACTCTAAAGGGTTGGCCTCCGCCTTTGGCTTCGGCTAAGGCGTGGGCGAAGGCGGGCGGGCGGCTGAAGGCCTGGCGGCCTTCAGCCCCAAAGATTTCAAAAAAGAGGGTCCCGGCCTCCAATTTGCCCTCTAGATAGCAGTTTTGAAGCTTGGAAGCATGGAATCAGGTTCATGGGTACGCCATGCACCATACAATTGGGATTTGGACCACCGGTAAAACGGTATCCGCTGCTGTAAGACATAGGCGAGCCCCGAATCAAAGTCAACTTGCTTAATCAAACATTGACCAAAAAGCCCCCAGACTGACCACCCTACGGTCCGGACAGCCGCCACACAGGCTAGGCATAATACGTCCAAAGACAGGGCAGGAAGGCCATTTTTGGCCAAGCCCCCTGGGTAGCGACTCTAAAGGGTTGGCCTCCGCCTTTGGCTTCGGCTAAGGCGTGGGCGAAGGCGGGCGGGCGGCTGAAGGCCTGGCGGCCTTCAGCCCCAAAGATTTCAAAAAAGAGGGTCCCGGCCTCCAATTTGCCCTCTAGATAGCAGTTTTGAAGCTTGGAAGCATGGAATCAGGTTCATGGGTACGCCATGCACCATACAATTGGGATTTGGACCACCGGTAAAACGGTATCCGCTGCTGTAAGACATAGGCGAGCCCCGAATCAAAGTCAACTTGCTTAATCAAACATTGACCAAAAAGCCCCAGGACTGACCACCCTACGGTCCGGACAGCCGCCACACAGGCTAGGCATAATACGTCCAAAGACAGGGCAGGAAGGCCATTTTTGGCCAAGCCCCCTGGGTAGCGACTCTAAAGGGTTGGCCTCCGCCTTTGGCTTCGGCTAAGGCGTGGGCGAAGGCGGGCGGGCGGTTGAAGGCCTGGCGGCCTTCAGCCCCAAAGATTTCAAAAAAGAGGGTCCCGGCCTCCAATTTGCCCTCTAGATAGCAGTTTTGAAGCTTGGAAGCATGGAATCAGGTTCATGGGTACGCCATGCACCATACAATTGGGATTTGGACCACCGGTAAAACGGTATCCGCTGCTGTAAGACATAGGCGAGCCCCGAATCAAAGTCAACTTGCTTAATCAAACATTGACCAAAAAGCCCCCAGACTGACCACCCTACGGTCCGGACAGCCGCCACACAGGCTAGGCATAATACGTCCAAAGACAGGGCAGGAAGAACATTTTTGGCCAAGCCCCCTGGGTAGCGACTCTAAAGGGTTGGCCTCCGCCTTTGGCTTCGGCTAAGGCGTGGGCGAAGGCGGGCGGGCGGCTGAAGGCCTGGCGGCCTTCAGCCCCAAAGATTTCAAAAAAGAGGGTCCCGGCCTCCAATTTGCCCTCTAGATAGCAGTTTTGAAGCTTGGAAGCATGGAATCAGGTTCATGGGTACGCCATGCACCATACAATTGGGATTTGGACCACCGGTAAAACGGTATCCGCTGCTGTAAGACATAGGCGAGCCCCGAATCAAAGTCAACTTGCTTAATCAAACATTGACCAAAAAGCCCCCAGACTGACCACCCTACGGTCCGGACAGCCGCCACACAGGCTAGGCATAATACGTCCAAAGACAGGGCAGGAAGGCCATTTTTGGCCAAGCCCCCTGGGTAGCGACTCTAAAGGGTTGGCCTCCGCCTTTGGCTTCGGCTAAGGCGTGGGCGAAGGCGGGCGGGCGGCTGAAGGCCTGGCGGCCTTCAGCCCCAAAGATTTCAAAAAAGAGGGTCCCGGCCTCCAATTTGCCCTCTAGATAGCAGTTTTGAAGCTTGGAAGCATGGAATCAGGTTCATGGGTACGCCATGCACCATACAATTGGGATTTGGACCACCGGTAAAACGGTATCCGCTGCTGTAAGACATAGGCGAGCCCCGAATCAAAGTCAACTTGCTTAATCAAACATTGACCAAAAAGCCCCCAGACTGACCACCCTACGGTCCGGACAGCCGCCACACAGGCTAGGCATAATACGTCCAAAGACAGGGCAGGAAGGCCATTTTTGGCCAAGCCCCCTGGGTAGCGACTCTAAAGGGTTGGCCTCCGCCTTTGGCTTCGGCTAAGGCGTGGGCGAAGGCGGGCGGGCGGCTGAAGGCCTGGCGGCCTTCAGCCCCAAAGATTTCAAAAAAGAGGGTCCCGGCCTCCAATTTGCCCTCTAGATAGCAGTTTTGAAGCTTGGAAGCATGGAATCAGGTTCATGGGTACGCCATGCACCATACAATTGGGATTTGGACCACCGGTAAAACGGTATCCGCTGCTGTAAGACATAGGCGAGCCCCGAATCAAAGTCAACTTGCTTAATCAAACATTGACCAAAAAGCCCCCAGACTGACCACCCTACGGTCCGGACAGCCGCCACACAGGCTAGGCATAATACGTCCAAAGACAGGGCAGGAAGGCCATTTTTGGCCAAGCCCCCTGGGTAGCGACTCTAAAGGGTTGGCCTCCGGGCAAATTCGGGCAAATTCTCTGCTACACGTGCGACGTGGTTTGTATGGTACACGAACAACATGGCCAGAGGGTTGAGTGGTCGCGATATGGGCAATACCAATTTGAAAGGGGCATTGTGCGGGCACGCACTGTTCAGTTCGACCTGAAAATAGCGTCCTTCACGTGCAAGGGAGCCTAAAACCCACATATGCACACACGTGCCAATTCGGGCAAATTCTCTGCTACACGTGCGACGTGGTTCGTATGGTACACTAACCGCATGATGCAGCTTGTTCTGGCCAGAGGGTTGAGTGGTCGAGATATGGGCAAGACCAATTTGAAATGGGCATTGTGCGGGCACGCACTGTTCAGTTCAACCTGAAAATAGCATCCTTCGCGTGCAAGGGAGCCTAAACCTCACATTTGCACACACGGGCAAATTCGGGCAAATTCTCTGCTACACGTGCGATGTGGTTCGTATGGTACACGAACAACATGCTGCAGCTTGTTCTGGCCAGAGGGCTAAGTGGTCGCGATATGGGCAATACCAATTTGAAATGGGCATTGTGCGGGCACGCACTGTTCAGTTCAACCTGAAAATAGCGTCCTTCACGTGCAAGGGAGCCTAAAACCCACATATGCACACACGTGCCAATTCGGCCAAATTCTCTGCTACACGTGCGACGTGGTTCGTATGGTACACTAACAGCATGATGCAGCTTGTTCTGGCCAGAGGGTTGAGTGGTCGAGATATGGGCAATACCAATTTGAAATGGGCATTGTGCGGGCACGCACTGTTCAGTTCAACCTGAAAATAGCATCCTTCGCGTGCAAGGGAGCCTAAACCTCACATTTGCACACACGGGCAAATTCGGGCAAATTCTCTGCTACACGTGCGATGTGGTTCATATGGTACACGAACAACATGCTGCAGCTTGTTCTGGCCAGAGGGCTAAGTGGTCGAGATATGGGCAATACCAATTTGAAATCGGCATTGTGCGGGCACGTACTGTTCGGTTCAACCTGGAAATAAGGTTATTCGCGTGCAAGGGAGCCTGAACCTCACATTTGCGCACACGGGCAAATTCGGGCAAATTCTCTGCTACACGTGCGGGGTGGTTCGTATGGTACACGAACATCATGATGCACCTTGTTTTGGCCAGAGGGTTGAGTGGTCGAGATATGGGCAATACCAATTTGAAATGATCATTGTGCGGGCACGCACTGTTCAGTTCAACCTGAAAATAGCGTCCTTCGCGTGCAAGGGAGCCTAAACCTCACATTTGCACACACGGGCAAATTCGGGCAAATTCTCTGCTACACGTGCGGGGTGGTTCGTATGGTACACCAACATCATGATGCACCTTGTTTTGGCCAGAGGGTTGAGTGGTCGAGATATGGGCAATACCAATTTGAAATGGTCATTGTGCGGGCACGTACTGTTGAGTTCAACCTGAAAATAGCGTCACTCGTGTGCAAGGGAGCCTAAACCTCACATTTGCACACACGGGCAAATTCGGGCAAATTCTCTGCTACACGTGCGACGTGGTTCGTATGGTACACGAACAGCATGATGCAGCTTGTTCTGGCCAGAGGGTTGAGTGGTCGCGATATGGGCAACACCAATTTGAAATGGGCATTGTGCGGGCACGCACTGTTCAGTTCAACCTGAAAATAGCGTCCTTCACGTGCAAGGGAGCGTGAACCTCACATTTGCACACACGGGCAAATTCGGGCAAATTCTCTGCTACACGTGCGACGTGGTTCGTATGGTACGCGAACAGCATGATGCACCTTGTTCTGGCCGGAGGGTTGAGTGGTTGTGATATGAGCAATACCAATTTGAAATGGGCATTGTGTGGGGACGTACTGTGAAGTTCAACCTGAACGTAGCGTCGTTCACCTGCAAGGGAGCCTAAACCTCACATTTGCACACACGGGCAAATTCGGGCAAATTCTCTGCTACACGTGCGATGTGGTTCGTATGGTACACGAACAACATGCTGCAGCTTGTTCTGGCCAGAGGGTTGAGTGGTCGCGATATGGGCAACACCAATTTGAAATGGGCATTGTGCGGGCACGCACTATTCAGTTCAACCTGAAAATAGCGTCCTTCACGTGCAAGGGAGCCTGAACCTCACATTTGCACACACGGGCAAATTCGGGCAAATTCTCTGCTACACGTGCGACGTGGTTCGTATGGTACGCGAACAGCATGATGCACCTTGTTCTGGCCGGAGGGTTGAGTGGTTGTGATATGGGCAATACCAATTTGAAATGGGCATTGTGCAGGCACGTACTGTGAAGTTCAACCTGAAAATAGCGTCATTCGCGTGCAAGGGAGCCTAAAACCCACATTTGCACACACGTGCAAATTCGGGCAAATTGTCTGCTACACGTGCGACGTGGTTCGTATGGTACGCGAACAGCATGATGCACCTTGTTCTGGCCGGAGGGTTGAGTGGTCGAGATATGGGCAATACCAATTTGATATGGTCATTGTGCGGGCACGCACTGTTCAGTTCAACCTGAAAGTAGCGTCCTTCGCGTGCAAGGGAGCCTAAACCTCACATTTGCACACCCGGGCAAATTCGGGCAAATTCTCTGCTACATATGCGGGGTGGTTCGTATGGTACACGAACAGCATGATGCAGCTTGTTTTGACCAGGGGGTTGAGTGGTCGAGATATGGGCAATACCAATTTGGAATGGGCATTGTGCGGGCACGTACTGTTCAGTTCAACCTGAAAATAGCGTCCTTCGCGTGCAAGGGAGCCTAAACCTCACATTTGCACACACGGGCAAATTCGGGCAAATTCTCTGCTACACGTGCGGGGTGGTTCGTATGGTACACGAACAGCATGATGCAGCTTGTTCTGGCCAGAGGGTTGAGTGGTCGCGATATGGGCAACACCAATTTGAAATGGGCATTGTGCGGGCACGCACTGTTCAGTTCAACCTGAAAATAGCGTCCTTCGCGTGCAAGGGAGCCTAAACCTCACATTTGCACACACGGGCAAATTCGGGCAAATTCTCTGCTACACGTGCGACGTGGTTCGTATGGTACACGAACAACATGATGCAGCTTGTTCTGGCCAGAGGGTTGAGTGGTTGCGATATGGGCAACACCAATTTGAAATGGGCATTGTGCGGGCACGCACTGTTCAGTTCAACCTGAAAATAGCGTCCTTCACGTGCAAGGGAGCCTGAACCTCACATTTGCACACACGGGCAAATTCGGGCAAATTCTCTGCTACACGTGCGACGTGGTTCGTATGGTACGCGAACAGCATGATGCACCTTGTTCTGGCCGGAGGGTTGAGTGGTTGTGATATGAGCAATACCAATTTGAAATGGGCATTGTGCGGGCACGTACCGTGAAGTTCAACCTGAACGTAGCGTCGTTCACCTGCAAGGGAGCCTAAACCTCACATTTGCACACACGGGCAAATTCGGGCAAATTCTCTGCTACACGTGCGATGTGGTTCGTATGGTACACGAACAACATGCTGCAGCTTGTTCTGGCCAGAGGGTTGAGTGGTCGCGATATGGGCAACACCAATTTGAAATGGGCATTGTGCGGGCACGCACTGTTCAGTTCAACCTGAAAATAGCGTCCTTCACGTGCAAGGGAGCCTGAACCTCACATTTGCACACACGGGCAAATTCGGGCAAATTCTCTGCTACACGTGCGACGTGGTTCGTATGGTACGCGAACAGCATGATGCACCTTGTTCTGGCCGGAGGGTTGAGTGGTCGAGATATGGGCAATACCAATTTGAAATGGTCATTGTGCGGGCACGCACTGTTCAGTTCAACCTGAAAATAGCGTCCTTCGCGTGCAAGGGAGCCTAAACCTCACATTTGCACACACGGGCAAATTCGGGCAAATTCTCTGCTACATGTGCGGGGTGGTTCGTATGGTACACGAAAAGCATGATGCAGCTTGTTTTGACCAGGGGGTTGAGTGGTCGAGATATGGGCAATACCAATTTGAAATGGGCATTGTGCGGGCACGTACTGTTCAGTTCAACCTGAAAATAGCGTCACTCGTGTGCAAGGGAGCCTGAACCTCACATTTGCACACACGGGCAAATTCGGGCAAATTCTCTGCTACACGTGCGACGTGGTTCGTATGGTACACGAACAGCATGATGCAGCTTGTTTTGGCCAGAGGGTTGAGTGGTCGAGATATGGGCAATACCAATTTGAAAAGGTCATTGTGCGGGCACGCACTGTTCAGTTCAACCTGAAAATAAGGTTATTCGCGTGCAAGGGAGCCTGAACCTCACATTTGCACACACGGGCAAATTCGGGCAAATTCTCTGCTACACGTGCGACGTGGTTCGTATGGTACACGAACAGCATGATGCAGCTTGTTCTGGCCAGAGGGTTGAGTGGTCGCGATATGGGCAACACCAATTTGAAATGGGCATTGTGCGGGCACGCACTGTTCAGTTCAACCTGAAAATAGCGTCCTTCACGTGCAAGGGAGCCTGAACCTCACATTTGCACACACGGGCAAATTCGGGCAAATTCTCTGCTACACGTGCGACGTGGTTCGTATGGTACGCGAACAGCATGATGCACCTTGTTCTGGCCGGAGGGTTGAGTGGTTGTGATATGAGCAATACCAATTTGAAATGGGCATTGTGCGGGCACGTACTGTGAAGTTCAACCTGAACGTAGCGTCGTTCACCTACAAGGGAGCCTAAACCTCACATTTGCACACACGGGCAAATTCGGGCAAATTCTCTGCTACACGTGCGATGTGGTTCGTATGGTACACGAACAACATGCTGCAGCTTGTTCTGGCCAGAGGGTTGAGTGGTCGCGATATGGGCAACACCAATTTGAAATGGGCATTGTGCGGGCACGCACTGTTCAGTTCAACCTGAAAATAGCGTCCTTCACGTGCAAGGGAGCCTGAACCTCACATTTGCACACACGGGCAAATTCGGGCAAATTCTCTGCTACACGTGCGACGTGGTTCGTATGGTACGCGAACAGCATGATGCACCTTGTTCTGGCCGGAGGGTTGAGTGGTTGTGATGTGGGCAATACCAATTTGAAATGGGCATTGTGCGGGCACGTACTGTGAAGTTCAACCTGAAAATAGCGTCATTCGCGTGCAAGGGAGCCTAAAACCCACATTTGCACACACGTGCAAATTCGGGCAAATTGTCTGCTACACGTGCGACGTGGTTCGTATGGTACGCGAACAGCATGATGCACCTTGTTCTGGCCGGAGGGTTGAGTGGTCGAGATATGGGCAATACCAATTTGAAATGGTCGTTGTGCGGGCACGCACTGTTCAGTTCAACCTGAAAATAGCGTCCTTCGCGTGCAAGGGAGCCTAAACCTCACATTTGCACACACGGGCAAATTCGGGCAAATTCTCTGCTACATGTGCGGGGTGGTTCGTATGGTACACGAACAGCATGATGCAGCTTGTTTTGACCAGGGGGTTGAGTGGTCGAGATATGGGCAATACCAATTTGAAATGGGCATTGTGCGGGCACGTACTGTTCAGTTCAACCTGAAAATAGCGTCACTCGTGTGCAAGGGAGCCTGAACCTCACATTTGCACACACGGGCAAATTCGGGCAAATTCTCTGCTACACGTGCGACGTGGTTCGTATGGTACACGAACAGCATGATGCAGCTTGTTTTGGCCAGAGGGTTGAGTGGTCGAGATATGGGCAATACCGATTTGAAAAGGTCATTGTGCGGGCACGCACTGTTCAGTTCAACCTGAAAATAAGGTTATTCGCGTGCAAGGGAGCCTGAACCTCACATTTGCTCACACGGGCAAATTCGGGCAAATTCTCTGCTACATGTGCGAGGTGGTTCGTATGGTACACGAACATCATGATGCACCTTGTTTTGACCAGGGGGTTGAGTGGTCGAGATATGGGCAATACCACTTTGGAATGGTCATTGTGCGGGCACGCACTGTTCAGTTCAACCTGAAAATAGCGTCCTTCACGTGCAAGGGAGCCTAAACCTCACATTTGCACACACGGGCAAATTCGGGCAAAATCTCTGCTACATGTGCGAGGTGGTTCGTATGGTACACGAACATCATGATGCACCTTGTTTTGACCAGAGGGTTGAGTGGTCGAGATATGGGCAATACCAATTTGAAATGGTCATTGTGCGGGCACGCACTGTTCAGTTCAACCTGAAAATAGCGTCACTCGCGTGCAAGGGAGCCTAAAGCCCAGATTTGCGCACACGGGCAAATTCGGGCAAATTCTCTGCTACACGTGCGATGTGGTTCGTATGGTACACGAACAACATGCTGCAGCTTGTTCTGGCCAGAGGGTTGAGTGGTCGCGATATGGGCAACACCAATTTAAAATGGGCATTGTTCGGGCACGTACTGTTCGGTTCAACCTGGAAATAAGGTTATTCGCGTGCAAGGGAGCCTGAACCTCACATTTGCGCACACGGGCAAATTCGGGCAAACCCTCTGCTACACGTGCGGGGTGGTTCGTATGGTACACGAACATCATGATGCACCTTGTTTTGGCCAGAGGGTTGAGTGGTCGAGATATGGGCAATACCAATTTGAAATGGTCGTTGTGCGGGCACGCACTGTTCAGTTCAACCTGAAAATAGCGTCCTTCGCGTGCAAGGGAGCCTAAACCTCACATTTGCACACACGGGCAAATTCGGGCAAATTCTCTGCTACATGTGCGGGGTGGTTCGTATGGTACACGAACAGCATGATGCAGCTTGTTTTGACCAGGGGGTTGAGTGGTCGAGATATGGGCAATACCAATTTGAAATGGGCATTGTGCGGGCACGTACTGTTCAGTTCAACCTGAAAATAGCGTCACTCGTGTGCAAGGGAGCCTGAACCTCACATTTGCACACACGGGCAAATTCGGGCAAATTCTCTGCTACACGTGCGACGTGGTTCGTATGGTACACGAACAGCATGATGCAGCTTGTTTTGGCCAGAGGGTTGAGTGGTCGAGATATGGGCAATACCGATTTGAAAAGGTCATTGTGCGGGCACGCACTGTTCAGTTCAACCTGAAAATAAGGTTATTCGCGTGCAAGGGAGCCTGAACCTCACATTTGCTCACACGGGCAAATTCGGGCAAATTCTCTGCTACATGTGCGAGGTGGTTCGTATGGTACACGAACATCATGATGCACCTTGTTTTGACCAGGGGGTTGAGTGGTCGAGATATGGGCAATACCACTTTGGAATGGTCATTGTGCGGGCACGCACTGTTCAGTTCAACCTGAAAATAGCGTCCTTCACGTGCAAGGGAGCCTAAACCTCACATTTGCACACACGGGCAAATTCGGGCAAAATCTCTGCTACATGTGCGAGGTGGTTCGTATGGTACACGAACATCATGATGCACCTTGTTTTGGCCAGAGGGTTGAGTGGTCGAGATATGGGCAATACCAATTTGAAATGGTCATTGTGCGGGCACGCACTGTTCAGTTCAACCTGAAAATAGCGTCACTCGCGTGCAAGGGAGCCTAAAGCCCAGATTTGCGCACACGGGCAAATTCGGGCAAATTCTCTGCTACACGTGCGATGTGGTTCGTATGGTACACGAACAACATGCTGCAGCTTGTTCTGGCCAGAGGGTTGAGTGGTCGCGATATGGGCAACACCAATTTAAAATGGGCATTGTTCGGGCACGTACTGTTCGGTTCAACCTGGAAATAAGGTTATTCGCGTGCAAGGGAGCCTGAACCTCACATTTGCGCACACGGGCAAATTCGGGCAAACCCTCTGCTACACGTGCGGGGTGGTTCGTATGGTACACGAACATCATGATGCACCTTGTTTTGGCCAGAGGGTTGAGTGGTCGAGATATGGGCAATACCAATTTGGAATGGTCATTGTGCGGGCACGCACTGTTCAGTTCAACCTGAAAATAGCGTCCTTCACGTGCAAGGGAGCCTAAACCTCACATTTGCACACACGGGCAAATTCGGGCAAATTCTCTGCTACACGTGCGACGTGGTTCGTATGGTACACGAACAGCATGATGCAGCTTGTTCTGGCCGGAGGGTTGAGTGGTCGAGATATGGGCAATACCAATTTGGAATGGTCATTGTGCGGGCACGCACTGTTCAGTTCAACCTGAAAATGGCGTCCTTCACGTGCAAGGGAGCCTAAACCTCACATTTGCACACACGGGCAAATTCGGGCAAATTCTCTGCTACACGTGCGACGTGGTTCGTATGGTACACGAACAGCATGATGCACCTTGTTCTGGCCGGAGGGTTGAGTGGTTGTGATATGGGCAATACCAATTTGAAATGGGCATTGTGCGGGCACGTACTGTTCGGTTCAACCTGGAAATAAGGTTATTCGCGTGCAAGGGAGCCTGAACCTCACATTTGCGCACACGGGCAAATTCGGGCAAATTCTCTGCTACACGTGCGGGGTGGTTCGTATGGTACACGAACATCATGATGCACCTTGTTTTGACCAGAAGGTTGAGTGGTCGAGATATGGGCAATACCAATTTGGAATGGTCATTGTGCGGGCACGCACTCTTCAGTTCAACCTGAAAATAGCGTCCTTCGCGTGCAAGGGAGCCTAAACCTCACATTTGCACACACGGGCAAATTCGGGCAAATTCTCTGCTACACGTGCGACGTGGTTCGTATGGTACACGAACAGCATGATGCAGCTTGTTCTGGCCGGAGGGTTGAGTGGTCGAGATATGGGCAATACCAATTTGGAATGGTCATTGTGCGGGCACGCACTGTTCAGTTCAACCTGAAAATAGCGTCTTTCACGTGCAAGGGAGCCTAAACCTCACATTTGCAAACACGGGCAAATTCGGGCAAATTCTCTGCTACACGTGCGGCGTGGTTCGTATGGTACACGAATAGCATGATGCAGCTTGTTGTGGCCAGAGGGTTGAGTGGTTGAGATGTGGGCAATACCAATTTGGAATGGTCATTGTGCGGGCACGTACTGTTCAGTTCAACCTGAAAATAGCGTCTTTCCCGTGCAAGGGAGCCTAAAGCCCACATTTGCACACACGTGCTAATTCGGGCAAATTCTCTGCTACACGTGCGACGTGGTTCGTATGGTACGCGAACAGCATGATGCACCTTGTTCTGGCCGGAGGGTTGAGTGGTTGTGATATGGGCAATACCAATTTGAAATGGGCATTGTGCGGGCGCATACTGTTCAGTTCAACCTGAAAATAGCGTCATTCGCGTGCAAGGGAGCCTAAAGCCCAGATTTGCGCACACGGGCAAATTCGGGCAAATTCTCTGCTACACGTGCGATGTGGTTCGTATGGTACACGAACAACATGCTGCAGCTTGTCCTGGCCAGAGGGTTGAGTGGTCGCGATATGGGCAACACCAATTTGAAATGGGCATTGTGCGGGCACGTACTGTTCGGTTCAACCTGGAAATAAGGTTATTCGCGTGCAAGGGAGCCTGAACCTCACATTTGCGCACACGGGCAAATTCGGGCACATTCTGTGCTACACGTGCGGGGTGGTTCGTATGGTACACGAACATCATGATGCACCTTGTTTTGGCCAGAGGGTTGAGTGGTCGAGATATGGGCAATACCAATTTGGAATGGTCATTGTGCGGGCACGCACTGTTCAGTTCAACCTGAAAATAGCGTCCTTCACGTGCAAGGGAGCCTAAACCTCACATTTGCACACACGGGCAAATTCGGGCAAATTCTCTGTACACGTGGGACGTGGTTCGTATGGTACACGAACAGCATGATGCAGCTTGTTCTGGCCGGAGGGTTGAGTGGTTGTGATATGGGCAATACCAATTTGAAATGGGCATTGTGCGGGCACGTACTGTTCGGTTCAACCTGGAAATAAGGTTATTCGCGTGCAAGGGAGCCTGAACCTCACATTTGCGCACACGGGCAAATTCGGGCACATTCTGTGCTACACGTGCGGGGTGGTTCGTATGGTACACGAACATCATGATGCACCTTGTTTTGGCCAGAGGGTTGAGTGGTCGAGATATGGGCAATACCAATTTGGAATGGTCATTGTGCGGGCACGCACTGTTCAGTTCAACCTGAAAATAGCGTCCTTCGCGTGCAAGGGAGCCTAAACCTCACATTTGCACACACGGGCAAATTCGGGCAAATTCTCTGCTACACGTGCGACGTGGTTCGTATGGTACACGAACAGCATGATGCAGCTTGTTCTGGCCGGAGGGTTGAGTGGTTGTGATATGGGCAATACCAATTTGGAATGGTCATTGTGCGGGCACGTACTGTTCAGTTCAACCTGAAAATAGCGTCATTCACGTGCAAGGGAGCCTAAAGCCCACATTTGCACACACGTGCTAATTCGGGCAAATTCTCTGCTACACGTGCGACGTGGTTCGTATGGTACGCGAACAGCATGATGCACCTTGTTCTGGCCGGAGGGTTGAGTGGTCGCGATATGGGCAACACCAATTTGAAATGGGCATTGTGCGGGCACGTACTGTTCGGTTCAACCTGGAAATAAGGTTATTCGCGTGCAAGGGAGCCTGAACCTCACATTTGCGCACACGGGCAAATTCGGGCACATTCTGTGCTACACGTGCGGGGTGGTTCGTATGGTACACGAACATCATGATGCACCTTGTTTTGGCCAGAGGGTTGAGTGGTCGAGATATGGGCAATACCAATTTGGAATGGTCATTGTGCGGGCACGCACTGTTCAGTTCAACCTGAAAATAGCGTCCTTCACGTGCAAGGGAGCCTAAACCTCACATTTGCACACACGGGCAAATTCGGGCAAATTCTCTGTACACGTGGGACGTGGTTCGTATGGTACACGAACAGCATGATGCAGCTTGTTCTGGCCGGAGGGTTGAGTGGTTGTGATATGGGCAATACCAATTTGAAATGGGCATTGTGCGGGCACGTACTGTTCGGTTCAACCTGGAAATAAGGTTATTCGCGTGCAAGGGAGCCTGAACCTCACATTTGCGCACACGGGCAGATTCGGGCACATTCTGTGCTACACGTGCGGGGTGGTTCGTATGGTACACGAACATCATGATGCACCTTGTTTTGGCCAGAGGGTTGAGTGGTCGAGATATGGGCAATACCAATTTGGAATGGTCATTGTGCGGGCACGCACTGTTCAATTCAACCTGAAAATAGCGTCCTTCGCGTGCAAGGGAGCCTAAACCTCACATTTGCACACACGGGCAAATTCGGGCAAATTCTCTGCTACACGTGCGACGTGGTTCGTATGGTACACGAACAGCATGATGCAGCTTGTTCTGGCCGGAGGGTTGAGTGGTCGAGATATGGGCAATACCAATTTGGAATGGTCATTGTGCGGGCACGCACTGTTCAGTTCAACCTGAAAATAGCGTCTTTCACGTGCAAGGGAGCCTAAACCTCACATTTGCAAACACGGGCAAATTCGGGCAAATTCTCTGCTACACGTGCGGCGTGGTTCGTATGGTACAGGAATAGCATGATGCAGCTTGTTGTGGCCAGAGGGTTGAGTGGTTGAGATATGGGCAATACCAATTTGGAATGGTCATTGTGCGGGCACGTACTGTTCAGTTCAACCTGAAAATAGCGCCTTTCACGTGCAAGGGAGCCTAAAGCCCACATTTGCACACACGTGCTAATTCGGGCAAATTCTCTGCTACACGTGCGACGTGGTTCGTATGGTACGCGAACAGCATGATGCACCTTGTTCTGGCCGGAGGGTTGAGTGGTTGTGATATGGGCAATACCAATTTGAAATGGGCATTGTGCGGGCGCATACTGTTCAGTTCAACCTGAAAATAGCGTCATTCGCGTGCAAGGGAGCCTAAAGCCCAGATTTGCGCACACGGGCAAATTCGGGCAAATTCTCTGCTACACGTGCGATGTGGTTCGTATGGTACACGAACAACATGCTGCAGCTTGTTCTGGCCAGAGGGTTGAGTGGTCGCGATATGGGCAACACCAATTTGAAATGGGCATTGTGCGGGCACGTACTGTTCGGTTCAACCTGGAAATAAGGTTATTCGCGTGCAAGGGAGCCTGAACCTCACATTTGCGCACACGGGCAAATTCGGGCACATTCTGTGCTACACGTGCGGGGTGGTTCGTATGGTACACGAACATCATGATGCACCTTGTTTTGGCCAGAGGGTTGAGTGGTCGAGATATGGGCAATACCAATTTGGAATGGTCATTGTGCGGGCACGCACTGTTCAGTTCAACCTGAAAATAGCGTCCTTCACGTGCAAGGGAGCCTAAACCTCACATTTGCACACACGGGCAAATTCGGGCAAATTCTCTGTACACGTGGGACGTGGTTCGTATGGTACACGAACAGCATGATGCAGCTTGTTCTGGCCGGAGGGTTGAGTGGTTGTGATATGGGCAATACCAATTTGAAATGGGCATTGTGCGGGCACGTACTGTTCGGTTCAACCTGGAAATAAGGTTATTCGCGTGCAAGGGAGCCTGAACCTCACATTTGCGCACACGGGCAAATTCGGGCACATTCTGTGCTACACGTGCGGGGTGGTTCGTATGGTACACGAACATCATGATGCACCTTGTTTTGGCCAGAGGGTTGAGTGGTCGAGATATGGGCAATACCAATTTGGAATGGTCATTGTGCGGGCACGCACTGTTCAGTTCAACCTGAAAATAGCGTCCTTCGCGTGCAAGGGAGCCTAAACCTCACATTTGCACACACGGGCAAATTCGGGCAAATTCTCTGCTACACGTGCGACGTGGTTCGTATGGTACACGAACAGCATGATGCAGCTTGTTCTGGCCGGAGGGTTGAGTGGTCGAGATATGGGCAATACCAATTTGGAATGGTCATTGTGCGGGCACGCACTGTTCAGTTCAACCTGAAAATAGCGTCTTTCACGTGCAAGGGAGCCTAAACCTCACATTTGCAAACACGGGCAAATTCGGGCAAATTCTCTGCTACACGTGCGGCGTGGTTCGTATGGTACACGAATAGCATGATGCAGCTTGTTGTGGCCAGAGGGTTGAGTGGTTGAGATATGGGCAATACCAATTTGGAATGGTCATTGTGCGGGCACGTACTGTTCAGTTCAACGTGAAAATAGCGTCTTTCACGTGCAAGGGAGCCTAAACCTCACATTTGCACACACGTGCAAATTCGGGCAAATTCTCTGCTACACGTGCGACGTGGTTCGTATGGTACGCGAACAGCATGATGCACCTTGTTCTGGCCGGAGGGTTGAGTGGTTGTGATATGGGCAATACCAATTTGAAATGGGCATTGTGCGGGCGCATACTGTTCAGTTCAACCTGAAAATAGCGTCATTCGCGTGCAAGGGAGCCTAAAGCCCAGATTTGCGCACACGGGCAAATTCGGGCAAATTCTCTGCTACACGTGCGATGTGGTTCGTATGGTACACGAACAACATGCTGCAGCTGGTTCTGGCAAGAGGGTTGAGTGGTCGCGATATGGGCAACACCAATTTGAAATGGGCATTGTGCGGGCACGTACTGTTCGGTTCAACCTGGAAATAAGGTTATTCGCGTGCAAGGGAGCCTGAACCTCACATTTGCGCACACGGGCAAATTCGGGCACATTCTGTGCTACACGTGCGGGGTGGTTCGTATGGTACACGAACATCATGATGCACCTTGTTTTGGCCAGAGGGTTGAGTGGTCGAGATATGGGCAATACCAATTTGGAATGGTCATTGTGCGGGCACGCACTGTTCAGTTCAACCTGAAAATAGCGTCCTTCACGTGCAAGGGAGCCTAAACCTCACATTTGCACACACGGGCAAATTCGGGCAAATTCTCTGTACACGTGGGACGTGGTTCGTATGGTACACGAACAGCATGATGCAGCTTGTTCTGGCCGGAGGGTTGAGTGGTTGTGATATGGGCAATACCAATTTGAAATGGGCATTGTGCGGGCACGTACTGTTCGGTTCAACCTGAAAATAAGGTTATTCGCGTGCAAGGGAGCCTGAACCTCACATTTGCGCACACGGGCAAATTCAGGCAAATTGTCTGCTACACGTGCGACGTGGTTCGTATGGTACACGAACAGCATGATGCAGCTTGTTCTGGCCAGAGGGTTGAGTGGTTGTGATATGGGCAATACCAATTTGAAATGGGCATTGTGCGGGCGCATACTGTTCAGTTCAACCTGAAAATAGCGTCATTCGCGTGCAAGGGAGCCTAAAGCCCAGATTTGCGCACACGGGCAAATTCGGGCAAATTCTCTGCTACACGTGCGATGTGGTTCGTATGGTACGCGAACAGCATGATGCACCTTGTTCTGGCCGGAGGGTTGAGTGGTTGTGATATGGGCAATACCAATTTGAAATGGGCATTGTGCGGGCGCATACTGTTCAGTTCAACCTGAAAATAGCGTCATTCGCGTGCAAGGGAGCCTAAAGCCCAGATTTGCGCACACGGGCAAATTCGGGCACATTCTGTGCTACACGTGCGGGGTGGTTCGTATGGTACACGAACATCATGATGCACCTTGTTTTGGCCAGAGGGTTGAGTGGTCGAGATATGGGCAATACCAATTTGGAATGGTCATTGTGCGGGCACGCACTGTTCAGTTCAACCTGAAAATAGCGTCCTTCACGTGCAAGGGAGCCTAAACCTCACATTTGCACACACGGGCAAATTCGGGCAAATTCTCTGTACACGTGGGACGTGGTTCGTATGGTACACGAACAGCATGATGCAGCTTGTTCTGGCCGGAGGGTTGAGTGGTTGTGATATGGGCAATACCAATTTGAAATGGGCATTGTGCGGGCACGTACTGTTCGGTTCAACCTGAAAATAAGGTTATTCGCGTGCAAGGGAGCCTGAACCTCACATTTGCGCACACGGGCAAATTCGGGCAAATTCTCTGCTACACGTGCGATGTGGTTCGTATGGTACACGAACAACATGCTGCAGCTTGTTCTGGCCAGAGGGTTGAGTGGTCGCGATATGGGCAACACCAATTTGAAATGGGCATTGTGCGGGCACGTACTGTTCGGTTCAACCTGGAAATAAGGTTATTCGCGTGCAAGGGAGCCTGAACCTCACATTTGCGCACACGGGCAAATTCGGGCACATTCTGTGCTACACGTGCGGGGTGGTTCGTATGGTACACGAACATCATGATGCACCTTGTTTTGGCCAGAGGGTTGAGTGGTCGAGATATGGGCAATACCAATTTGGAATGGTCATTGTGCGGGCACGCACTGTTCAGTTCAACCTGAAAATAGCGTCCTTCACGTGCAAGGGAGCCTAAACCTCACATTTGCACACACGGGCAAATTCGGGCAAATTCTCTGTACACGTGGGACGTGGTTCGTATGGTACACGAACAGCATGATGCAGCTTGTTCTGGCCGGAGGGTTGAGTGGTTGTGATATGGGCAATACCAATTTGAAATGGGCATTGTGCGGGCACGTACTGTTCGGTTCAACCTGGAAATAAGGTTATTCGCGTGCAAGGGAGCCTGAAATTCACATTTGCGCACACGGGCAAATTCGGGCACATTCTGTGCTACACGTGCGGGGTGGTTCGTATGGTACACGAACATCATGATGCACCTTGTTTTGGCCAGAGGGTTGAGTGGTCGAGATATGGGCAATACCAATTTGGAATGGTCATTGTGCGGGCACGCACTGTTCAGTTCAACCTGAAAATAGCGTCCTTCGCGTGCAAGGGAGCCTAAACCTCACATTTGCACACACGGGCAAATTCGGGCAAATTCTCTGCTACACGTGCGACGTGGTTCGTATGGTACACGAACAGCATGATGCAGCTTGTTCTGGCCGGAGGGTTGAGTGGTCGAGATATGGGCAATACCAATTTGGAATGGTCATTGTGCGGGCACGCACTGTTCAGTTCAACCTGAAAATAGCGTCTTTCACGTGCAAGGGAGCCTAAACCTCACATTTGCAAACACGGGCAAATTCGGGCAAATTCTCTGCTACACGTGCGGCGTGGTTCGTATGGTACACGAATAGCATGATGCAGCTTGTTGTGGCCAGAGGGTTGAGTGGTTGAGATATGGGCAATACCAATTTGGAATGGTCATTGTGCGGGCACGTACTGTTCAGTTCAACCTGAAAATAGCGTCTTTCACGTGCAAGGGAGCCTAAACCTCACATTTGCACACACGTGCAAATTCGGGCAAATTCTCTGCTACACGTGCGACGTGGTTCGTATGGTACGCGAACAGCATGATGCACCTTGTTCTGGCCGGAGGGTTGAGTGGTTGTGATATGGGCAATACCAATTTGAAATGGGCATTGTGCGGGCGCATACTGTTCAGTTCAACCTGAAAATAGCGTCATTCGCGTGCAAGGGAGCCTAAAGCCCAGATTTGCGCACACGGGCAAATTCGGGCAAATTCTCTGCTACACGTGCGATGTGGTTCGTATGGTACACGAACAACATGCTGCAGCTGGTTCTGGCAAGAGGGTTGAGTGGTCGCGATATGGGCAACACCAATTTGAAATGGGCATTGTGCGGGCACGTACTGTTCGGTTCAACCTGGAAATAAGGTTATTCGCGTGCAAGGGGGCCTGAACCTCACATTTGCGCACACGGGCAAATTCGGGCACATTCTGTGCTACACGTGCGGGGTGGTTCGTATGGTACACGAACATCATGATGCACCTTGTTTTGGCCAGAGGGTTGAGTGGTCGAGATATGGGCAATACCAATTTGGAATGGTCATTGTGCGGGCACGCACTGTTCAGTTCAACCTGAAAATAGCGTCCTTCACGTGCAAGGGAGCCTAAACCTCACATTTGCACACACGGGCAAATTCGGGCAAATTCTCTGTACACGTGGGACGTGGTTCGTATGGTACACGAACAGCATGATGCAGCTTGTTCTGGCCGGAGGGTTGAGTGGTTGTGATATGGGCAATACCAATTTGAAATGGGCATTGTGCGGGCACGTACTGTTCGGTTCAACCTGGAAATAAGGTTATTCGCGTGCAAGGGAGCCTGAAATTCACATTTGCGCACACGGGCAAATTCGGGCACATTCTGTGCTACACGTGCGGGGTGGTTCGTATGGTACACGAACATCATGATGCACCTTGTTTTGGCCAGAGGGTTGAGTGGTCGAGATATGGGCAATACCAATTTGGAATGGTCATTGTGCGGGCACGCACTGTTCAGTTCAACCTGAAAATAGCGTCCTTCGCGTGCAAGGGAGCCTAAACCTCACATTTGCACACACGGGCAAATTCGGGCAAATTCTCTGCTACACGTGCGACGTGGTTCGTATGGTACACGAACAGCATGATGCAGCTTGTTCTGGCCGGAGGGTTGAGTGGTCGAGATATGGGCAATACCAATTTGGAATGGTCATTGTGCGGGCACGCACTGTTCAGTTCAACCTGAAAATAGCGTCTTTCACGTGCAAGGGAGCCTAAACCTCACATTTGCAAACACGGGCAAATTCGGGCAAATTCTCTGCTACACGTGCGGCGTGGTTCGTATGGTACACGAATAGCATGATGCAGCTTGTTGTGGCCAGAGGGTTGAGTGGTTGAGATATGGGCAATACCAATTTGGAATGGTCATTGTGCGGGCACGTACTGTTCAGTTCAACCTGAAAATAGCGTCTTTCACGTGCAAGGGAGCCTAAACCTCACATTTGCACACACGTGCAAATTCGGGCAAATTCTCTGCTACACGTGCGACGTGGTTCGTATGGTACGCGAACAGCATGATGCACCTTGTTCTGGCCGGAGGGTTGAGTGGTTGTGATATGGGCAATACCAATTTGAAATGGGCATTGTGCGGGCGCATACTGTTCAGTTCAACCTGAAAATAGCGTCATTCGCGTGCAAGGGAGCCTAAAGCCCAGATTTGCGCACACGGGCAAATTCGGGCAAATTCTCTGCTACACGTGCGATGTGGTTCGTATGGTACACGAACAACATGCTGCAGCTGGTTCTGGCAAGAGGGTTGAGTGGTCGCGATATGGGCAACACCAATTTGAAATGGGCATTGTGCGGGCACGTACTGTTCGGTTCAACCTGGAAATAAGGTTATTCGCGTGCAAGGGGGCCTGAACCTCACATTTGCGCACACGGGCAAATTCGGGCACATTCTGTGCTACACGTGCGGGGTGGTTCGTATGGTACACGAACATCATGATGCACCTTGTTTTGGCCAGAGGGTTGAGTGGTCGAGATATGGGCAATACCAATTTGGAATGGTCATTGTGCGGGCACGCACTGTTCAGTTCAACCTGAAAATAGCGTCCTTCACGTGCAAGGGAGCCTAAACCTCACATTTGCACACACGGGCAAATTCGGGCAAATTCTCTGTACACGTGGGACGTGGTTCGTATGGTACACGAACAGCATGATGCAGCTTGTTCTGGCCGGAGGGTTGAGTGGTTGTGATATGGGCAATACCAATTTGAAATGGGCATTGTGCGGGCACGTACTGTTCGGTTCAACCTGAAAATAAGGTTATTCGCGTGCAAGGGAGCCTGAACCTCACATTTGCGCACACGGGCAAATTCAGGCAAATTGTCTGCTACACGTGCGACGTGGTTCGTATGGTACACGAACAGCATGATGCAGCTTGTTCTGGCCAGAGGGTTGAGTGGTTGTGATATGGGCAATACCAATTTGAAATGGGCATTGTGCGGGCACGTACTGTTCAGTTTAACCTGAAAATAGCGTCACTCATGTGCAAGGTAGCCTGAACCTCACATTTGCACACACGGGCAAATTCGGGCAAATTCTCTGCTACATGTGCGAGGTGGTTCGTATGGTACACGAACATCATGATGCACCTTGTTTTGACCAGGGGGTTGAGTGGTCGAGATATGGGCAATACCAATTTGGAATGGTCATTGTGCGGGCACGCACTCTTCAGTTCAACCTGAAAATAGCGTCCTTCACGTGCAAGGGAGCCTAAACCTCACATTTGCACACACGGGCAAATTCGGGCAAATTCTCTGCTATACGTGCGATGTGGTTCGTATGGTACACGAATAGCATGATGCAGCTTGTTGTGGCCAGAGGGTTGAGTGGTTGAGATATGGGCAATACCAATTTGGAATGGTCATTGTGCGGGCACGTACTGTTCAGTTCAACCTGAAAATAGCGTCTTTCACGTGCAAGGGAGCCTAAACCTCACATTTGCACACACGTGCAAATTCGGGCAAATTCTCTGCTACACGTGCGACGTGGTTCGTATGGTACGCGAACAGCATGATGCACCTTGTTCTGGCCGGAGGGTTGAGTGGTTGTGATATGGGCAATACCAATTTGAAATGGGCATTGTGCGGGCGCATACTGTTCAGTTCAACCTGAAAATAGCGTCATTCGCGTGCAAGGGAGCCTAAAGCCCAGATTTGCGCACACGGGCAAATTCGGGCAAATTCTCTGCTACACGTGCGATGTGGTTCGTATGGTACACGAACAACATGCTGCAGCTGGTTCTGGCAAGAGGGTTGAGTGGTCGCGATATGGGCAACACCAATTTGAAATGGGCATTGTGCGGGCACGTACTGTTCGGTTCAACCTGGAAATAAGGTTATTCGCGTGCAAGGGAGCCTGAACCTCACATTTGCGCACACGGGCAAATTCGGGCACATTCTGTGCTACACGTGCGGGGTGGTTCGTATGGTACACGAACATCATGATGCACCTTGTTTTGGCCAGAGGGTTGAGTGGTCGAGATATGGGCAATACCAATTTGGAATGGTCATTGTGCGGGCACGCACTGTTCAGTTCAACCTGAAAATAGCGTCCTTCACGTGCAAGGGAGCCTAAACCTCACATTTGCACACACGGGCAAATTCGGGCAAATTCTCTGTACACGTGGGACGTGGTTCGTATGGTAAACGAACAGCATGATGCAGCTTGTTCTGGCCGGAGGGTTGAGTGGTTGTGATATGGGCAATACCAATTTGAAATGGGCATTGTGCGGGCACGTACTGTTCGGTTCAACCTGAAAATAAGGTTATTCGCGTGCAAGGGAGCCTGAACCTCACATTTGCGCACACGGGCTAATTCAGGCAAATTGTCTGCTACACGTGCGACGTGGTTCGTATGGTACACGAACAGCATGATGCAGCTTGTTCTGGCCAGAGGGTTGAGTGGTTGTGATATGGGCAATACCAATTTGAAATGGGCATTGTGCGGGCACGTACTGTTCAGTTTAACCTGAAAATAGCGTCACTCATGTGCAAGGTAGCCTGAACCTCACATTTGCACACACGGGCAAATTCGGGCAAATTCTCTGCTACATGTGCGAGGTGGTTCGTATGGTACACGAACATCATGATGCACCTTGTTTTGACCAGGGGGTTGAGTGGTCGAGATATGGGCAATACCAATTTGGAATGGTCATTGTGCGGGCACGCACTCTTCAGTTCAACCTGAAAATAGCGTCCTTCACGTGCAAGGGAGCCTAAACCTCACATTTGCACACACGGGCAAATTCGGGCAAATTCTCTGCTATACGTGCGATGTGGTTCGTATGGTACACGAACAGCATGATGCAGCTTGTTCTGGCCGGAGGGTTGAGTGGTTGTGATATGGGCAATACCAATTTGAAATGGGCATTGTGCGGGCACGTACTGTGAAGTTCAACCTGAAAATAGCGTCATTCGCGTGCAAGGGAGCCTGAACCTCACATTTGCTCACACGGGCAAATTCGGGCAAATTCTCTGCTACACGTGCGAGGTGGTTCGTATGGTACACGAACATCATGATGCACCTTGTTTTGACCAGGGGGTTGAGTGGTCGAGATATGGGCAATACCAATTTGAAATGGTCATTGTGCGGGCACGCACTGTTCAGTTCAACCTGAAAATAGCGTCCTTCACGTGCAAGGGAGCCTAAACCTCACATTTGCACACACGGGCAGATTCGGGCAAATTCTCTGCTACACGTGCGACGTGGTTCGTATGGTACACGAACAGCATGATGCAGCTTGTTCTGGCCGGAGGGTTGAGTGGTTGTGATATGGGCAATACCAATTTGAAATGGGCATTGTGCGGGCACGTACTGTGAAGTTCAACCTGAAAATAGCCTCATTCGCGTGCAAGGGAGCCTGAACCTCACATTTGCACACACGGGCAAATTCGGGCAAATTCTCTGCTACACGTGCGACGTGGTTCGTATGGTACACGAACAGCATGATGCAGCTTGTTCTGGCCAGAGGGTTGAGTGGTTGTGATATGGGCAATACCAATTTGAAATGGGCATTGTGCGGGCACGTACTGTGAAGTTCAACCTGAAAATAGCGTCACTCATGTGCAAGGTAGCCTGAACCTCACATTTGCACACACGGGCAAATTCGGGCAAATTCTCTGCTACATGTGCGAGGTGGTTCGTATGGTACACGAACATCATGATGCACCTTGTTTTGACCAGGGGGTTGAGTGGTCGAGATATGGGCAATACCAATTTGGAATGGTCATTGTGCGGGCACGCACTCTTCAGTTCAACCTGAAAATAGCGTCCTTCACGTGCAAGGGAGCCTAAACCTCACATTTGCACACACGGGCAAATTCGGGCAAATTCTCTGCTATACGTGCGACGTGGTTCGTATGGTACACGAACAGCATGATGCAGCTTGTTCTGGCCGGAGGGTTGAGTGGTTGTGATATGGGCAATACCAATTTGAAATGGGCATTGTGCGGGCACGTACTGTGAAGTTCAACCTGAAAATAGCGTCATTCGCGTGCAAGGGAGCCTGAACCTCACATTTGCACACACGTGCAAATTCGGGCAAATTCTCTGCTACACGTGCGAGGTGGTTCGTATGGTACACGAACATCATGATGCACCTTGTTTTGACCAGCGGGTTGAGTGGTCGAGATATGGGCAATACCAATTTGGAATGGTCATTGTGCGGGCACGCACTGTTCAGTTCAACCTGAAAATAGCTTCCTTCACGTGCAAGGGAGCCTAAACCTCACATTTGCACACACGGGCAGATTCGGGCAAATTCTCTGCTACACGTGCGACGTGGTTCGTATGGTACACGAACAGCATGATGCAGCTTGTTCTGGCCGGAGGGTTGAGTGGTTGTGATATGGGCAATACCAATTTGAAATGGGCATTGTGCGGGCACGTACTGTGAAGTTCAACCTGAAAATAGCCTCATTCGCGTGCAAGGGAGCCTGAACCTCACATTTGCACACACGGTCAAATTCGGGCAAATTCTCTGCTACACGTGCGACGTGGTTCGTATGGTACACGAACAGCATGATGCAGCTTGTTCTGGCCGGAGGGTTGAGTGGTTGTGATATGGGCAATACCAATTTGAAATGGGCATTGTGCGGGCACGTACTGTGAAGTTCAACCTGAAAATAGCGTCATTCGCGTGCAAGTGAGCCTAAAGCCCAGATTTGCGCACACGGGCAAATTCGGGCAAATTCTCTGCTACACGTGCGATGTGGTTCGTATGGTACACGAACAACATGCTGCAGCTTGTCCTGGCCAGATGGTTAAGTGGTCGAGATATGGGCAATACCAATTTGAAATCGGCATTGTGCGGGCACGTACTGTTCGGTTCAACCTGGAAATAAGGTTATTCGCGTGCAAGGGAGCTCGAACCTCACATTTGCACACACTGGCAAATTCGGGCAAATTCTCTGCTACACGTGCGGGGTGGTTCGTATGGTACACGAACATCATGATGCACCTTGTTTTGACCAGGGGGTTGAGTGGTCGAGATATGGGCAATACCAATTTGGAATGGTCATTGTGCATGCACGTACTGTTCAGTTCAACCTGAAAATAGCGTCCTTCCCGTGCAAGGGAGCCTAAACCTCACATTTGCACACACGGGCAAATTCGAGCTAATTCTCTGCTACATGTGCGAGGTGGTTCCTATGGTACACGAACATCATGATGCAGCTTTGTCTGGCCTGAGGGTTGAGTGGTCGAGATATGGGCAGTACCAATTTGAAATGGGCATTGTGCGGGCGCATACTGTTCAGTTCGACCTGAAAATAGCGTCCTTCGCGTGCCGGGGAGCCTAAGCCGCACATTTCCACACACGGGCGAATTGGGACAAATTCTCTGCTACACGTGCGACGTGGTTCGTATGGTACACGAATAGCATGATGCAGCTTGTTGTGGCCAGAGGGTTGAGTGGTTGAGATATGGGCAATACCAAATTGAAACGGCCATTGTGCGGGCACGTACTGTTCAGTTCAATCTGAAAATAGCGTCATTCGCGTGCAAGGGAGCCTAAAGCCCACATTTGCGCACACGGGCGAATTGGGACAAATTCTCTGCTACACGTGCGACGTGGTTCGTATGGTACACGAATAGCATGATGCAGCTTGTTGTGGCCAGAGGGTTGAGTGGTCGAGATATGGGCAATACCAAATTGAAACGGCCATTGTGCGGGCACGTACTGTTCAGTTCAACCTGAAAATAGCCTCACTCGTGTGCAAGGGAGCCTAAACCTCACATTTGCACACACGGGCAAATTCGGGCAAATTCTCTGCTACACGTGCGACGTGGTTTGTATGGTACACGAACAGCATGATGCAGCTTGTTCTGGCCGGAGGGTTGAGTGGTCGCGATATGGGCAACACCAATTTGAAATGGGCATTGTGCGGGCACGCACTGTTCAGTTCAACCTGAAAATAGCGTCCTTCACGTGCAAGGGAGCCTAAACCTCACATTTGCACACACGGGCAAATTCGGGCAAATTCTCTGCTACACGTGCGACGTGGTTCGTATGGTACGCGAACAGCATGATGCACCTTGTTCTGGCCGGAGGGTTGAGTGGTTGTGATATTGGCAATACCAATTTGGAATGGTCATTGTGCGGGCACGTACTGTGAAGTTCAACCTGAACGTAGCATCGTTCACCTGCAAGGGAGCCTGGACCTCACATTTGAACACACGGGCAAATTCGGGCAAATTCTCTGCTACATGTGCGAGGTGGTTCGTATGGTACACGAACATCATGATGCAACTTGTTTTGAGCAGGGGGTTGAGTGGTCGAGATATGGGCAATACCAATTTGAAATGGGCATTGTGCGGGCACGTACTGTGAAGTTCAACCTGAAAATAGCGTCATTCGCGTGCAAGGGAGCCTAAAGCCCAGATTTGCACACACGGGCAAATTCGGGCAAATTCTCTGCTACACGTGCGATGTGGTTCGTATGGTACACGAACAACATGCTGCAGCTTGTTCTGGCCAGAGGGTTAAGTGGTCGAGATATGGGCAATACCAATTTGAAATCGGCATTGTGCGGGCACGTACTGTTCGGTTCAACCTGAAAATAAGGTTATTCGCGTGCAAGGGAGCCTGAACCTCACATTTGCGCACACGGGCAAATTCGGGCAAATTCTCTGCTACACGTGCGGGGTTGTTCGTATGGTACACGAACATCATGATGCACCTTGTTTTGACCAGGGGGTTGAGTGGTCGAGATATGGCAAATACCAATTTGGAAAGGTCATTGTGCGGGCACGCACTGTTCAGTTCAACCTGAAAATAGCGTCCTTCACGTGCAAGGGAGCCTAAACCTCACATTTGCACACACGGGCAAATTCGGGCAAATTCTCTGCTACACGTGCGACGTGGTTCGTATGGTACACGAACAGCATGATGCAGCTTGTTCTGGCCGGAGGGTTGAGTGGTGGAGATATGGGCAATACCAATTTGAAATGGTCATTGTGCGGGCACGCACTGTTCAGTTCAACCTGAAAATAGCGTCCTTCACGTGCAAGGGGGCCTAAACCTCACATTTGTACACACGGGCAAATTCGGGCAAATTCTCTGCTACACGTGCGACGTGGTTCGTATGGTACACGAACAGCATGATGCAGCTTGTTATGGCCGGAGGGTTGAGTGGTTGTGATATGGGCAATACCAATTTGAAATCGGCATTGTGCGGGCACGTACTGTTCGGTTCAACCTGGAAATAAGGTTATTCGCGTGCAAGGTAGCCTGAACCTCACATTTGCACACACGGGCAAATTCGGGCAAATTCTCTGCTACATGTGCGAGGTGGTTCGTATGGTACACGAACATCATGATGCACCTTGTTTTGACCAGGGGGTTGAGTGGTCGAGATATGGGCAATACCAATTTGGAATGGTCATTGTGCGGGCACGCACTGTTCAGTTCAACCTGAAAATAGCGTCCTTCACGTGCAAGGGAGCCTAAACCTCACATTTGCACACACGGGCAAATTCGGGCAAATTCTCTGCTACACGTGCGACGCGGTTCGTATGGTACACGAATAGCATGATGCAGCTTGTTGTGGCCAGAGAGTAGAGTGGTTGAGATATGGGCAATACCAATTTGAAATCGGCATTGTGCGGGCACGTACTGTTCGGTTCAACCTGGAAATAAGGTTATTCGCGTGCAAGGGAGCCTGAACCTCACATTTGCGCACACGCGCAAATTCGGGCGAATTCTCTGCTACACGTGCGAGGTGGTTCGTATGGTACACGAACATCATGATGCACCTTGTTTTGACCAGGGGGTTGAGTGGTCGAGATATGCGCAATACCAATTTGAAATGGTCATTGTGCGGGCACGCACTGTTCAGTTCAACCTGAAAATAGCGTCCTTCACGTGCAAGGGAGCCTAAACCTCACATTTGCACACGCGCAAATTCGGGCAAATTCTCTGCTACACGTGCGACGTGGTTCGTATGGTACACGAACAGCATGATGCAGCTTGTTCTGGCCGGAGGGTTGAGTGGTCGAGATATGGGCAATACCAATTTGAAATGGTCATTGTGCGGGCACGCACTGTTCAGTTCAACCTGAAAATAGCGTCCTTCACGTGCAAGGGAGCCTAAACCTCACATTTGCACACACGGGCAAATTCGGGCAAATTCTCTGCTACACGTGCGACGTGGTTCGTATGGTACACGAACATCATGATGCACCTTGTTTTGACCAGGGGGTTGAGTGGTCGAGATATGGGCAATACCAATTTGAAATGGTCATTGTGCGGGCACCCACTGTTCAGTTCAACCTCAAAATAGCGTCGTACGCGTGCAAGGGAGCCTAAACCTCACATTTGCACACACGGGCAAATTCGGGCAAATTCTCTGCTACACGTGCGGGGTGGTTCGTATGGTACACGAACAGCATGATGCAGCTTGTTCTGGCCAGAGGGTTGAGTGGTTGTGATATGGGCAATACCAATTTGAAATGGGCATTGTGCGGGCACGTACTGTTCAGTTCAACCTGAAAATAGCGTCACTCATGTGCAAGGTAGCCTGAACCTCACATTTGCACACACGGGCAAATTCGGGCAAATTCTCTGCTACATGTGCGAGGTGGTTCGTATGGTACACGAACATCATGATGCACCTTGTTTTGACCAGGGGGTTGAGTGGTCGAGATATGGGCAATACCAATTTGAAATGGTCATTGTGCGGGCACGCACTGTTCAGTTCAACCTGAAAATAGCGTCCTTCGCGTGCAAGGGAGCCTAAACCTCACATTTGCACACACGGGCAAATTCGGGCAAATTCTCTGCTACACGTGCGACGTGGTTCGTATGGTACACGAACAGCATGCTGCAGCTTGTTCTGGCCAGAGGGTTGAGTGGTTGTGATATGGGCAATACCAATTTGAAATGGGCATTGTGCGGGCACGTACTGTTCAGTTCAACCTGAAAATAGCGTCCTTCGTGTGCAAGGGAGCCTGAACCTCACATTTGCACACAGGGGCAAATTCGGGCAAATTCTCTGCTACATGTGCGAGGTGGTTCGTATGGTACACGAACATCATGATGCACCTTGTTTTGACCAGGGGGTTGAGTGGTCGAGATATGGGCAATACCAATTTGGAATGGTCATTGTGCGGGCACGCACTGTTCAGTTCAACCTGAAAATAGCGTCCTTCACGTGCAAGGGAGCCTAAACCTCACATTTGCACACACGGGCAAATTCGGGCAAATTCTCTGCTACACGTGCGGGGTGGTTCGTATGGTACACGAATAGCATGATGCAGCTTGTTGTGGCCAGAGGGTTGAGTGGTTGAGATATGGGCAATACCAATTTGAAATCGGCATTGTGCGGGCACGTACTGTTCGGTTCAACCTGGAAATAAGGTTATTCGCGTGCAAGGGAGCCTGAACCTCACATTTGCGCACACGGGCAAATTCGGGCGAATTCTCTGCTACAGGTACGAGGTGGTTCGTATGGTACACCAACATCATGATGCACCTTGTTTTGACCAGGGGGTTGAGTGGTCGAGATATGCGCAATACCAATTTGAAATGGTCATTGTGCGGGCACGCACTGTTCAGTTCAACCTGAAAATAGCGTCCTTCGCGTGCAACGGAGCCTAAACCTCACATTTGCACACACGCGCAAATTCGGGCAAATTCTCTGCTACACGTGCGACGTGGTTCGTATGGTACACGAACAGCATGATGCAGCTTGTTCTGGCCGGAGGGTTGAGTGGTTGTGATATGGGCAATACCAATTTGAAATCGGCATTGTGCGGGCACGTACTGTGAAGTTCAACCTGAAAATAGCGTCACTCGTGTGCAAGGGAGCCTGAACCTCACATTTGCACACACGGGCAAATTCGGGCAAATTCTCTGCTACATGTGCGAGGTGGTTCGTATGGTACACGAACATCATGATGCACCTTGTTTTGACCAGGGGGTTGAGTGGTCGAGATATGGGCAATACCAATTTGAAATGGTCATTGTGCGGGCACGCACTGTTCAGTTCAACCTGAAAATAGCGTCCTTCGCGTGCAAGGGAGCCTAAACCTCACATTTGCACACACGGGCAAATTCGGGCAAATTGTCTGCTACACGTGCAACGTGGTTCGTATGGTACACGAACAGCATGATGCAGCTTGTTCTGGCCAGAGGGTTGAGTGGTTGTGATATGGGCAATACCAATTTGAAATGGGCATTGTGCGGGCACGTACTGTTCAGTTCAACCTGAAAATAGCGTCACTCGTGTGCAAGGGAGCCTGAACCTCACACTTGCACACACGGGCAAATTCGGGCAAATTCTCTGCTACATGTGCGAGGTGGTTCGTATGGTACACGAACATCATGATGCACCTTGTTTTGACCAGGGGGTTGAGTGGTCGAGATATGGGCAATACCAATTTGGAATGGTCATTGTGCGGGCACGCACTCTTCAGTTCAACCTGAAAATAGCGTCCTTCACGTGCAAGGGAGCCTAAACCTAACATTTGCACACACGGGCAAATTCGGGCAAATTCTCTGCTTTACGTGCGACGTGGTTCGTATGGTACACGAACAGCATGATGCAGCTTGTTCTGGCCAGAGGGTTGAGTGGTTGTGATATGGGCAATACCAATTTGAAATGGGCATTGTGCGGGCACGTACTGTGAAGTTCAACCTGAAAATAGCATCACTCATGTGCAAGGTAGCCTGAACCTCACATTTGCACACACGGGCAAATTCGGGCAAATTCTCTGCTACATGTGCGAGGTGGTTCGTATGGTACACGAACATCATGATGCACCTTGTTTTGACCAGGGGGTTGAGTGGTCGAGATATGGGCAATACCAATTTGGAATGGTCATTGTGCGGGCACGCACTCTTCAGTTCAACCTGAAAATAGCGTCCTTCACGTGCAAGGGAGCCTAAACCTCACATTTGCACACACGGGCAAATTCGGGCAAATTCTCTGCTATACGTGCGACGTGGTTCGTATGGTACACGAACAGCATGATGCAGCTTGTTCTGGCCGGAGGGTTGAGTGGTTGTGATATGGGCAATACCAATTTGAAATGGGCATTGTGCGGGCACGTACTGTGAAGTTCAACCTGAAAATAGCGTCATTCGCGTGCAAGGGAGCCTGAACCTCACATTTGCACACACGGGCAAATTCGGGCAAATTCTCTGCTACACGTGCGAGGTGGTTCGTATGGTACACGAACATCATGATGCACCTTGTTTTGACCAGCGGGTTGAGTGGTCGAGATATGGGCAATACCAATTTGGAATGGTCATTGTGCGGGCACGCACTGTTCAGTTCAACCTGAAAATAGCGTCCTTCACGTGCAAGGGAGCCTAAACCTCACATTTGCACACACGGGCAGATTCGGGCAAATTCTCTGCTACACGTGCGACGTGGTTCGTATGGTACACGAACAGCATGATGCAGCTTGTTCTGGCCGGAGGGTTGAGTGGTCGAGATATGGGCAATACCAATTTGAAATGGGCATTGTGCGGGCACGTACTGTGAAGTTCAACCTGAAAATAGCCTCATTCGCGTGCAAGGGAGCCTGAACCTCACATTTGCACACACGGGCAAATTCGGGCAAATTCTCTGCTACACGTGCGACGTGGTTCGTATGGTACACGAACAGCATGATGCAGCTTGTTCTAGCCGGAGGGTTGAGTGGTTGTGATATGGGCAATACCAATTTGAAATGGGCATTGTGCGGGCACGTACTGTGAAGTTCAACCTGAAAATAGCGTCATTCGCGTGCAAGTGAGCCTAAAGCCCAGATTTGCGCACACGGGCAAATTCGGGCAAATTCTCTGCTACACGTGCGATGTGGTTCGTATGGTACACGAACAACATGCTGCAGCTTGTCCTGGCCAGATGGTTAAGTGGTCGAGATATGGGCAATACCAATTTGAAATCGGCATTGTGCGGGCACGTACTGTTCGGTTCAACCTCGAAATAAGGTTATTCGCGTGCAAGGGAGCCTGAACCTCACATTTGCACACACTGGCAAATTCGGGCAAATTCTCTGCTACACGTGCGGGGTGGTTCGTATGGTACACGAACATCATGATGCACCTTGTTTTGACCAGGGGGTTGAGTGGTCGAGATATGGGCAATACCAATTTGGAATGGTCATTGTGCATGCACGTACTGTTCAGTTCAACCTGAAAATAGCGTCCTTCACGTGCAAGGAAGCCTAAACCTCACATTTGCACACACGGGCAAATTCGAGCAAATTCTCTGCTACATGTGCGAGGTGGTTCCTATGGTACACGAACATCATGATGCAGCTTTGTCTGGCCTGAGGGTTGAGTGGTCGAGATATGGGCAGTACCAATTTGAAATGGGCATTGTGCGGGCGCATATTGTTCAGTTCGACCTGAAAATAGCGTCCTTCGCGTGCCGGGGAGCCTAAGCCGCACATTTCCACACACGGGCGAATTGGGACAAATTCTCTGCTACACGTGCGACGTGGTTCGTATGGTACACGAATAGCATGATGCAGCTTGTTGTGGCCAGAGGGTTGAGTGGTTGAGATATGGGCAATACCAAATTGAAACGGCCATTGTGCGGGCACGTACTGTTCAGTTCAACCTGAAAATAGCGTCATTCGCGTGCAAGGGAGCCTAAAGCCCACATTTGCGCACACGGGCGAATTGGGACGAATTCTCTGCTACACGTGCGACGTGGTTCGTATGGTACACGAATAGCATGATGCAGCTTGTTGTGGCCAGAGGGTTGAGTGGTTGAGATATGGGCAATACCAAATTGAAACGGCCATTGTGCGGGCACGTACTGTTCAGTTCAACCTGAAAATAGCGTCATTCGCGTGCAAGGGAGCCTAAAGCCCACATTTGCGCACACGGGCGAATTGGGACAAATTCTCTGCTACACGTGCGACGTGGTTCGTATGGTACACGAATAGCATGATGCAGCTTGTTGTGGCCAGAGGGTTGAGTGGTCGAGATATGGGCAATACCAAATTGAAACGGCCATTGTGCGGGCACGTACTGTTCAGTTCAACCTGAAAATAGCCTCACTCGTGTGCAAGGGAGCCTAAACCTCACATTTGCACACACGGGCAAATTCGGGCAAATTCTCTGCTACACGTGCGACGTGGTTTGTATGGTACACGAACAGCATGATGCAGCTTGTTCTGGCCGGAGGGTTGAGTGGTCGCGATATGGGCAACACCAATTTGAAATGGGCATTGTGCGGGCACGCACTGTTCAGTTCAACCTGAAAATAGCGTCCTTCACGTGCAAGGGAGCCTAAACCTCACATTTGCACACACGGGCAAATTCGGGCAAATTCTCTGCTACACGTGCGACGTGGTTCGTATGGTACGCGAACAGCATGATGCACCTTGTTCTGGCCGGAGGGTTGAGTGGTTGTGATATTGGCAACACCAATTTGGAATGGTCATTGTGCGGGCACGTACTGTGAAGTTCAACCTGAACGTAGCATCGTTCACCTGCAAGGGAGCCTAAACCTCACATTTGAACACACGGGCAAATTCGGGCAAATTCTCTGCTACATGTGCGAGGTGGTTCGTATGGTACACGAACATCATGATGCAACTTGTTTTGACCAGGGGGTTGAGTGGTCGAGATATGGGCAATACCAATTTGAAATGGGCATTGTGCGGGCACGTACTGTGAAGTTCAACCTGAAAATAGCGTCATTCGCGTGCAAGGGAGCCCGAACCTCACATTTGCACACACGGGCAAATTCGGGAAAATTCTCTGCTACACGTGCGACGTGGTTCGTATGGTACACGAACATCATGATGCACCTTGTTTTGACCAGGGGGTTGAGTGGTCGAGATATGGCAAATACCAATTTGGAAAGGTCATTGTGCGGGCACGCACTGTTCACTTCAACCTGAAAATAGCGTCCTTCACGTGCAAGGGAGCCTAAACCTCACATTTGCACACACGGGCAAATTCGGGCAAATTCTCTGCTACACGTGCGACCTGGTTCGTATGGTACACGAACAGCATGATGCAGCTTGTTCTGGCCGGAGGGTTGAGTGGTCGAGATATGGGCAATACCAATTTGAAATGGTCATTGTGCGGGCACGCACTGTTCAGTTCAACCTGAAAATAGCGTCCTTCACGTGCAAGGGGGCCTAAACCTCACATTTGCACACACGGGCAAATTCAGGCAAATTCTCTGCTACACGTGCGACGTGGTTCGTATGGTACACGAACAGCATGATGCAGCTTGTTCTGGCCGGAGGGTTGAGTGGTTGTGATATGGGCAATACCAATTTGAAATGGGCATTGTGCGGGCACGTACTGTTCGGTTCAACCTGGAAATAAGGTTATTCGCGTGCAAGGGAGCCTGAACCTCACATTTGCGCACACGGGCAAATTCGGGCAAATTCTCTGCTACACGTGCGAGGTGGTTCGTATGGTACACGAACATCATGATGCACCTTGTTTTGACCGGGGGGTTGAGTGGTCGAGATATGGGCAATACCAATTTGAAATGGTCATTGTGCGGGCACCCACTGTTCAGTTCAACCTGAAAATAGCGTCCTACGCGTGCAAGGGAGCCTAAACCTCACATTTGCACACACGGTCAAATTCGGGCAAATTCTCTGCTACACGTGCGACGTGGTTCGTATGGTACACGAACAGCATGATGCAGCTTGTTCTGGCCAGAGGGTTGGGTGGTTGTGATATGGGCAATACCAATTTGAAATGGGCATTGTGCGGGCACGTACTGTTCAGTTCAACCTGAAAATAGCGTCACTCATGTGCCAGGTAGCCTGAACCTCACATTTGCACACACGGGCAAATTCGGGCAAATTCTCTGCTACATGTGCGAGGTGGTTCGTATGGTACACGAACATCATGATGCACCTTGTTTTGACCAGGGGGTTGAGTGGTCGAGATATGGGCAATACCAATTTGAAATGGTCATTGTGCGGGCACGCACTGTTCAGTTCAACCTGAAAATAGCGTCCTTCGCGTGCAAGGGAGCCTAAACCTCACATTTGCACACACGGGCAAATTCGGGCAAATTCTCTGCTACACGTGCGACGTGGTTCGTATGGTACACGAACAGCATGATGCAGCTTGTTTTGACCAGGGGGTTGAGTGGTCGAGATATGGGCAATACCAATTTGAAATGGGCATTGTGCGGGCACGTACTGTGAAGTTCAACCTGAAAATAGCGTCCTACGCGTGCAAGGGAGCCTAAACCTCACATTTGCACACACGGTCAAATTCGGGCAAATTCTCTGCTACACGTGCGACGTGGTTCGTATGGTACACGAACAGCATGATGCAGCTTGTTCTGGCCAGAGGGTTGAGTGGTTGTGATATGGGCAATACCAATTTGAAATGGGCATTGTGCGGGCACGTACTGTTCAGTTCAACCTGAAAATAGCGTCACTCATGTGCAAGGTAGCCTGAACCTCACATTTGCACACACGGGCAAATTCGGGCAAATTCTCTGCTACATGTGCGAGGTGGTTCGTATGGTACACGAACATCATGATGCACCTTGTTTTGACCAGGGGGTTGAGTGGTCGAGATATGGGCAATACCAATCTGGAATGGTCATTGTGCGGGCACGCACTGTTCAGTTCAACCTGAAAATAGCGTCCTTCACGTGCAAGGGAGCCTAAACCTCACATTTGCACACACGGGCAAATTCGGGCAAATTCTCTGCTACACGTGCGACGCGGTTCGTATGGTACACGAATAGCATGATGCAGCTTGTTGTGGCCAGAGGGTTGAGTGGTTGTGATATGGGCAATACCAATTTGAAATCGGCATTGTGCGGGCACGTACTGTTCGGTTCAACCTGGAAATAAGGTTATTCGCGTGCAAGGGAGCCTGAACCTCACATTTGCGCACACGGGCAAATTCGGGCAAATTCTCTGCTACACGTGCGAGGTGGTTCGTATGGTACACGAACATCATGATGCACCTTGTTTTGACCAGGGGGTTGAGTGGTCGAGATATGCGCAATACCAATTTGAAATGGTCATTGTGCGGGCACGCACTGTTCAGTTCAACCTGAAAATAGCGTCCTTCACGTGCAAGGGAGCCTAAACCTCACATTTGCACACACGCGCAAATTCGGGCAAATTCTCTGCTACACGTGCGACGTGGTTCGTATGGTACACGAACAGCATGATGCAGCTTGTTCTGGCCGGAGGGTTGAGTGGTCGAGATATGGGCAATACCAATTTGAAATGGTCATTGTGCGGGCACGCACTGTTCAGTTCAACCTGAAAATTGCGTCCTTCACGTGCAAGGGAGCCTAAACCTCACATTCGCACACACGGGCAAATTCGGGCAAATTCTCTGCTACACGTGCGACGTGGTTCGTATGGTACACGAACAGCATGATGCAGCTTGTTCTGGCCGGAGGGTTGAGTGGTTGTGATATGGGCAATACCAATTTGAAATGGGCATTGTGCGGGCACGTACTGTTCGGTTCAACCTGGAAATAAGGTTATTCGCGTGCAAGGGAGCCTGAACCTCACATTTGCGCACACGGGCAAATTCGGGCAAATTCTCTGCTACACGTGCGAGGTGGTTCGTATGGTACACGAACATCATGATGCACCTTGTTTTGACCAGGGGGTTGGATGGTCGAGATATGGGCAATACCAATTTGAAATGGTCATTGTGCGGGCACCCACTGTTCAGTTCAACCTGAAAATAGCGTCCTACGCGTGCAAGGGAGCCTAAACCTCACATTTGCACACACGGGCAAATTCGGGCAAATTCTCTGCTACACGTGCGACGTGGTTCGTATGGTACACGAACAGCATGATGCAGCTTGTTCTGGCCAGAGGGTTGAGTGGTTGTGATATGGGCAATACCAATTTGAAATGGGCATTGTGCGGGCACGTACTGTTCAGTTCAACCTGAAAATAGCGTCACTCATGTGCAAGGTAGCCTGAACCTCACATTTGCACACACGGGCAAATTCGGGCAAATTCTCTGCTACATGTGCGAGGTGGTTCGTATGGTACACGAACATCATGATGCACCTTGTTTTGACCAGGGGGTTGAGTGGTCGAGATATGGGCAATACCAATTTGAAATGGTCATTGTGCGGGCACGCACTGTTCGGTTCAACCTGAAAATAGCGTCCTTCGCGTGCAAGGGAGCCTAAACCTCACATTTGCACACACGGGCAAATTCGGGCAAATTCTCTGCTACACGTGCGACGTGGTTCGTATGGTACACGAACAGCATGATGCAGCTTGTTCTGGCCAGAGGGTTGAGTGGTTGTGATATGGGCAATACCAATTTGAAATGGGCATTGTGCGGGCACGTACTGTTCAGTTCAACCTGAAAATAGCGTCCTTCGTGTGCAAGGGAGCCTGAACCTCACATTTGCACACACGGGCAAATTCGGGCAAATTCTCTGCTACATGTGCGAGGTGGTTCGTATGGTACACGAACATCATGATGCACCTTGTTTTGACCAGGGGGTTGAGTGGTCGAGATATGGGCAATACCAATTTGGAATGGTCATTGTGCGGGCACGCACTGTTCAGTTCAACCTGAAAATAGCGTCCTTCACGTGCAAGGGAGCCTAAACCTCACATTTGCACACACGGGCAAATTCGGGCAAATTCTCTGCTACACGTGCGACGCGGTTCGTATGGTACACGAATAGCATGATGCAGCTTGTTGTGGCCAGAGGGTTGAGTGGTTGTGATATGGGCAATACCAATTTGAAATCGGCATTGTGCGGGCACGTACTGTTCGGTTCAACCTGGAAATAAGGTTATTCGCGTGCAAGGGAGCCTGAACCTCACATTTGCGCACACGGGCAAATTCGGGCAAATTCTCTGCTACACGTGCGAGGTGGTTCGTATGGTACACGAACATCATGATGCACCTTGTTTTGACCAGGGGGTTGAGTGGTCGAGATATGCGCAATACCAATTTGAAATGGTCATTGTGCGGGCACGCACTGTTCAGTTCAACCTGAAAATAGCGTCCTTCACGTGCAAGGGAGCCTAAACCTCACATTTGCACACACGCGCAAATTCGGGCAAATTCTCTGCTACACGTGCGACGTGGTTCGTATGGTACACGAACAGCATGATGCAGCTTGTTCTGGCCGGAGGGTTGAGTGGTCGAGATATGGGCAATACCAATTTGAAATGGTCATTGTGCGGGCACGCACTGTTCAGTTCAACCTGAAAATAGCGTCCTTCACGTGCAAGGGAGCCTAAACCTCACATTCGCACACACGGGCAAATTCGGGCAAATTGTCTGCTACACGTGCGACGTGGTTCGTATGGTACACGAACATCATGATGCACCTTGTTTTGACCAGGGGGTTGGATGGTCGAGATATGGGCAATACCAATTTGAAATGGTCATTGTGCGGGCACCCACTGTTCAGTTCAACCTGAAAATAGCGTCCTACGCGTGCAAGGGAGCCTAAACCTCACATTTGCACACACGGGCAAATTCGGGCAAATTCTCTGCTACACGTGCGACGTGGTTCGTATGGTACACGAACAGCATGATGCAGCTTGTTCTGGCCAGAGGGTTGAGTGGTTGTGATATGGGCAATACCAATTTGAAATGGGCATTGTGCGGGCACGTACTGTTCAGTTCAACCTGAAAATAGCGTCACTCATGTGCAAGGTAGCCTGAACCTCACATTTGCACACACGGGCAAATTCGGGCAAATTCTCTGCTACATGTGCGAGGTGGTTCGTATGGTACACGAACATCATGATGCACCTTGTTTTGACCAGGGGGTTGAGTGGTCGAGATATGGGCAATACCAATTTGAAATGGTCATTGTGCGGGCACGCACTGTTCAGTTCAACCTGAAAATAGCGTCCTTCGCGTGCAAGGGAGCCTAAACCTCACATTTGCACGGACGGGCAAATTCGGGTAAATTCTCTGCTACACGTGCGACGTGGTTCGTATGGTACACGAACAGCATGATGCAGCTTGTTCTGGCCAGAGGGTTGAGTGGTTGTGATATGGGCAATACCAATTTGAAATGGGCATTGTGCGGGCACGTACTGTTCAGTTCAACCTGAAAATAGCGTCCTTCGTGTGCAAGGGAGCCTGAACCTCACATTTGCACACACGGGCAAATTCGGGCAAATTCTCTGCTACATGTGCGAGGTGGTTCGTATGGTACACGAACATCATGATGCACCTTGTTTTGACCAGGGGGTTGAGTGGTCGAGATATGGGCAATACCAATTTGGAATGGTCATTGTGCGGGCACGCACTGTTCAGTTCAACCTGAAAATAGCGTCCTTCACGTGCAAGGGAGCCTAAACCTCACATTTGCACACACGGGCAAATTCGGGCAAATTCTCTGCTACACGTGCGACGCGGTTCGTATGGTACACGAATAGCATGATGCAGCTTGTTGTGGCCAGAGGGTTGAGTGGTTGAGATATGGGCAATACCAATTTGAAATCGGCATTGTGCGGGCACGTACTGTTCGGTTCAACCTGGAAATAAGGTTATTCGCGTGCAAGGGAGCCTGAACCTCACATTTGCGCACACGGGCAAATTCGGGCAAATTCTCTGCTACACGTACGAGGTGGTTCGTATGGTACACCAACATCATGATGCACCTTGTTTTGACCAGGGGGTTGAGTGGTCGAGATATGCGCAATACCAATTTGAAATGGTCATTGTGCGGGCACGCACTGTTCAGTTCAACCTGAAAATAGCGTCCTTCGCGTGCAAGGGAGCCTAAACCTCACATTTGCACACACGCGCAAATTCGGGCAAATTCTCTGCTACACGTGCGACGTGGTTCGTATGGTACACGAACAGCATGATGCAGCTTGTTCTGGCCGGAGGGTTGAGTGGTTGTGATATGGGCAATACACATTTGAAATCGGCATTGTGCGGGCACGTACTGTGAAGTTCAACCTGAAAATAGCGTCACTCGTGTGCAAGGGAGCCTGAACCTCACATTTGCACACACGGGCAAATTCGGGCAAATTCTCTGCTACATGTGCGAGGTGGTTCGTATGGTACACGAACATCATGATGCACCTTGTTTTGACCAGGGGGTTGAGTGGTCGAGATATGGGCAATACCAATTTGAAATGGTCATTGTGCGGGCACGCACTGCTCAGTTCAACCTGAAAATAGCGTCCTTCGCCCGCAAGGGAGCCTAAACCTCACATTTGCACACACGGGCAAATTCGGGCAAATTGTCTGCTACACGTGCAACGTGGTTCGTATGGTACACGAACAGCATGATGCAGCTTGTTCTGGCCAGAGGGTTGAGTGGTTGTGATATGGGCAATACCAATTTGAAATGGGCATTGTGCGGGCACGTACTGTTCATGTCAACCTGAAAATAGCGTCACTCGTGTGCAAGGGAGCCTGAACCTCACACTTGCACACACGGGCAAATCCGGGCAAATTCTCTGCTACATGTGCGAGGTGGTTCGTATGGTACACGAACATCATGATGCACCTTGTTTTGACCACGGGGTTGAGTGGTCGAGATATGGGCAATACCAATTTGAAATCGGCATTGTGCGGGCACGCACTGTTCAGTTCAACCTGAAAATAGCGTCCTTCACGTGCAGGGGAGCCTAAACCTCACATTTGCACACACGGGCAAATTCGGGCGAATTCTCTGCTATACGTGCGACGTGGTTCGTATGGTACACCAACATCATGATGCACCTTGTTTTGACCAGGGGGTTGAGTGGTCGAGATATGCGCAATACCAATTTGAAATGGTCATTGTGCGGGCACGCACTGTTCAGTTCAACCTGAAAATAGCGTCCTTCGCGTGCAAGGGAGCCTAAACCTCACATTTGCACACACGCGCAAATTCGGGCAAATTCTCTGCTACACGTGCGACGTGGTTCGTATGGTACACGAACAGCATGATGCAGCTTGTTCTGGCCGGAGGGTTGAGTGGTTGTGATATGGGCAATACCAATTTGAAATCGGCATTGTGCGGGCACGTACTGTGAAGTTCAACCTGAAAATAGCGTCACTCGTGTGCAAGGGAGCCTGAACCTCACATTTGCACACACGGGCAAATTCGGGCAAATTCTCTGCTACATGTGCGAGGTGGTTCGTATGGTACACGAACATCATGATGCACCTTGTTTTGACCAGGGGGTTGAGTGGTCGAGATATGGGCAATACCAATTTGAAATGGTCATTGTGCGGGCACGCACTGCTCAGTTCAACCTGAAAATAGCGTCCTTCGCCCGCAAGGGAGCCTAAACCTCACATTTGCACACACGGGCAAATTCGGGCAAATTGTCTGCTACACGTGCAACGTGGTTCGTATGGTACACGAACAGCATGATGCAGCTTGTTCTGGCCAGAGGGTTGAGTGGTTGTGATATGGGCAATACCAATTTGAAATGGGCATTGTGCGGGCACGTACTGTTCATGTCAACCTGAAAATAGCGTCACTCGTGTGCAAGGGAGCCTGAACCTCACACTTGCACACACGGGCAAATTCGGGCAAATTCTCTGCTACATGTGCGAGGTGGTTCGTATGGTACACGAACATCATGATGCACCTTGTTTTGACCACGGGGTTGAGTGGTCGAGATATGGGCAATACCAATTTGGAATGGTCATTGTGCGGGCACGCACTGTTCAGTTCAACCTGAAAATAGCGTCCTTCACGTGCAGGGGAGCCTAAACCTCACATTTGCACACACGGGCAAATTCGGGCAAATTCTCTGCTATACGTGCGACGTGGTTCGTATGGTACACGAACAGCATGATGCAGCTTGTTCTGGCCAGAGGGTTGAGTGGTTGTGATATGGGCAATACCAATTTGAAATGGGCATTGTGCGGGCACGTACTGTGAAGTTCAACCTGAAAATAGCGTCATTCGCGTGCAAGGGAGCCTGAACCTCACACTTGCACACACGGGCAAATTCGGGCAAATTCTCTGCTACACGTGTGAGGTGGTTCGTATGGTACACGAACATCATGATTCACCTTGTTTTGACCAGGGGGTTGAGTGGTCGAGATATGGGCAATACCAATTTGGAATGGTCATTGTGCGGGCACGTACTGTTCAGTTCAACCTGAAAATAGCGTCACTCATGTGCAAGGTAGCCTGAACCTCACATTTGCACACACGGGCAAATTCGGGCAAATTCTCTGCTACATGTGCGAGGTGGTTCGTATGGTACACGAACATCATGATGCACCTTGTTTTGACCAGGGGGTTGAGTGGTCGAGATATGGGCAATACCAATTTGAAATGGTCATTGTGCGGGCACGCACTGTTCAGTTCAACCTGAAAATAGCGTCCTTCGCGTGCAAGGGAGCCTAAACCTCACATTTGCACACACGGGCAAATTCGGGCAAATTCTCTGCTACACGTGCGACGTGGTTCGTATGGTACACGAACAGCATGATGCAGCTTGTTCTGGCCGGAGGGTTGAGTGGTTGTGATATGGGCAATACCAATTTGAAATGGGCATTGTGCGGGCACGTACTGTTCAGTTGAACCTGAAAATAGCGTCCTTCGTGTGCAAGGGAGCCTGAACCTCACATTTGCACACACGGGCAAATTCGGGCAAATTCTCTGCTACATGTGCGAGGTGGTTCGTATGGTACACGAACAGCATGATGCACCTTGTTTTGACCAGGGGGTTGAGTGGTCGAGATATGGGCAATACCAATTTGGAATGGTCATTGTGCGGGCACGCACTGTTCAGTTCAACCTGAAAATAGCGTCCTTCACGTGCAAGGGAGCCTAAACCTCACATTTGCACACACGGGCAAATTCGGGCAAATTCTCTGCTACACGTGCGACGCGGTTCGTATGGTACACGAATAGCATGATGCAGCTTGTTGTGGCCAGAGGGTTGAGTGGTTGAGATATGGGCAATACCAATTTGAAATCGGCATTGTGCGGGCACGTACTGTTCGGTTCAACCTGGAAATAAGGTTATTCGCGTGCAAGGGAGCCTGAACCTCACATTTGCGCACACGGGCAAATTCGGGCAAATTCTCTGCTACACGTACGAGGTGGTTCGTATGGTACACCAACATCATGATGCACCTTGTTTTGACCAGGGGGTTGAGTGGTCGAGATATGCGCAATACCAATTTGAAATGGTCATTGTGCGGGCACGCACTGTTCAGTTCAACCTGAAAATAGCGTCCTTCGCGTGCAAGGGAGCCTAAACCTCACATTTGCACACACGCGCAAATTCCGGCAAATTCTCTGCTACACGTGCGACGTGGTTCGTATGGTACACGAACAGCATGATGCAGCTTGTTCTGGCCGGAGGGTTGAGTGGTTGTGATATGGGCAATACCAATTTGAAATCGGCATTGTGCGGGCACGTACTGTGAAGTTCAACCTGAAAATAGCGTCACTCGTGTGCAAGGGAGCCTGAACCTCACATTTGCACACACGGGCAAATTCGGGCAAATTCTCTGCTACATGTGCGAGGTGGTTCGTATGGTACACGAACATCATGATGCACCTTGTTTTGACCAGGGGGTTGAGTGGTCGAGATATGGGCAATACCAATTTGAAATGGTCATTGTGCGGGCACGCACTGTTCAGTTCAACCTGAAAATAGCGTCCTTCGCGTGCAAGGGAGCCTAAACCTCACATTTGCACACACGGGCAAATTCGGGCAAATTCTCTGCTACACGTGCGACGTGGTTCGTATGGTACACGAACAGCATGATGCAGCTTGTTCTGGCCGGAGGGTTGAGTGGTTGTGATATGGGCAATACCAATTTGAAATGGGCATTGTGCGGGCACGTACTGTTCAGTTGAACCTGAAAATAGCGTCCTTCGCGTGCAAGGGAGCCTAAACCTCACATTTGCACACACGGGCAAATTCGGGCAAATTGTCTGCTACACGTGCAACGTGGTTCGTATGGTACACGAACAGCATGATGCAGCTTGTTCTGGCCAGAGGGTTGAGTGGTTGTGATATGGGCAATACCAATTTGAAATGGGCATTGTGCGGGCACGTACTGTTCAGTTCAACCTGAAAATAGCGTCACTCGTGTGCAAGGGAGCCTGAACCTCACACTTGCACACACGGGCAAATTTGGGCAAATTCTCTGCTACATGTGCGAGGTGGTTCGTATGGTACACGAACATCATGATGCACCTTGTTTTGACCACGGGGTTGAGTGGTCGAGATATGGGCAATACCAATTTGGAATGGTCATTGTGCGGGCACGCACTGTTCAGTTCAACCTGAAAATAGCGTCCTTCACGTGCAGGGGAGCCTAAACCTCACATTTGCACACACGGGCAAATTCGGGCAAATTCTCTGCTATACGTGCGACGTGGTTCGTATGGTACACGAACAGCATGATGCAGCTTGTTCTGGCCAGAGGGTTGAGTGGTTGTGATATGGGCAATACCAATTTGAAATGGGCATTGTGCGGGCACGTACTGTGAAGTTCAACCTGAAAATAGCGTCATTCGCGTGCAAGGGAGCCTGAACCTCACACTTGCACACACGGGCAAATTCGGGCAAATTCTCTGCTACACGTGTGAGGTGGTTCGTATGGTACACGAACATCATGATTCACCTTGTTTTGACCAGGGGGTTGAGTGGTCGAGATATGGGCAATACCAATTTGGAATGGTCATTGTGCGGGCACGTACTGTTCAGTTCAACCTGAAAATAGCGTCACTCATGTGCAAGGTAGCCTGAACCTCACATTTGCACACACGGGCAAATTCGGGCAAATTCTCTGCTACATGTGCGAGGTGGTTCGTATGGTACACGAACATCATGATGCACCTTGTTTTGACCAGGGGGTTGAGTGGTCGAGATATGGGCAATACCAATTTGAAATGGTCATTGTGCGGGCACGCACTGTTCAGTTCAACCTGAAAATAGCGTCCTTCGCGTGCAAGGGAGCCTAAACCTCACATTTGCACACACGGGCAAATTCGGGCAAATTCTCTGCTACACGTGCGACGTGGTTCGTATGGTACACGAACAGCATGATGCAGCTTGTTCTGGCCAGAGGGTTGAGTGGTTGTGATATGGGCAATACCAATTTGAAATGGGCATTGTGCGGGCACGTACTGTTCAGTTGAACCTGAAAATAGCGTCCTTCGTGTGCAAGGGAGCCTGAACCTCACATGTGCACACACGGGCAAATTCGGGCAAATTCTCTGCTACATGTGCGAGGTGGTTCGTATGGTACACGAACAGCATGATGCACCTTGTTTTGACCAGGGGGTTGAGTGGTCGAGATATGGGCAATACCAATTTGGAATGGTCATTGTGCGGGCACGCACTGTTCAGTTCAACCTGAAAATAGCGTCCTTCACGTGCAAGGGAGCCTAAACCTCACATTTGCACACACGGGCAAATTCGGGCAAATTCTCTGCTACACGTGCGACGCAATTCGTATGGTACACGAATAGCATGATGCAGCTTGTTGTGGCCAGAGGGTTGAGTGGTTGAGATATGGGCAATACCAATTTGAAATCGGCATTGTGCGGGCACGTACTGTTCGGTTCAACCTGGAAATAAGGTTATTCGCGTGCAAGGGAGCCTGAACCTCACATTTGCGCACACGGGCAAATTCGGGCAAATTCTCTGCTACACGTACGAGGTGGTTCGTATGGTACACCAACATCATGATGCACCTTGTTTTGACCAGGGGGTTGAGTGGTCGAGATATGCGCAATACCAATTTGAAATGGTCATTGTGCGGGCACGCACTGTTCAGTTCAACCTGAAAATAGCGTCCTTCGCGTGCAAGGGAGCCTAAACCTCACATTTGCACACACGCGCAAATTCCGGCAAATTCTCTGCTACACGTGCGACGTGGTTCGTATGGTACACGAACAGCATGATGCAGCTTGTTCTGGCCGGAGGGTTGAGTGGTTGTGATATGGGCAATACCAATTTGAAATCGGCATTGTGCGGGCACGTACTGTGAAGTTCAACCTGAAAATAGCGTCACTCGTGTGCAAGGGAGCCTGAACCTCACATTTGCACACACGGGCAAATTCGGGCAAATTCTCTGCTACATGTGCGAGGTGGTTCGTATGGTACACGAACATCATGATGCACCTTGTTTTGACCAGGGGGTTGAGTGGTCGAGATATGGGCAATACCAATTTGAAATGGTCATTGTGCGGGCACGCACTGTTCAGTTCAACCTGAAAATAGCGTCCTTCGCGTGCAAGGGAGCCTAAACCTCACATTTGCACACACGGGCAAATTCGGGCAAATTGTCTGCTACACGTGCAACGTGGTTCGTATGGTACACGAACAGCATGATGCAGCTTGTTCTGGCCAGAGGGTTGAGTGGTTGTGATATGGGCAATACCAATTTGAAATGGGCATTGTGCGGGCACGTACTGTTCAGTTCAACCTGAAAATAGCGTCACTCGTGTGCAAGGGAGCCTGAACCTCACACTTGCACACACGGGCAAATTCGGGCAAATTCTCTGCTACATGTGCGAGGTGGTTCGTATGGTACACGAACATCATGATGCACCTTGTTTTGACCAGGGGGTTGAGTGGTCGAGATATGGGCAATACCAATTTGGAATGGTCATTGTGCAGGCACGCACTCTTCAGTTCAACCTGAAAATAGCGTCCTTCGCGTGCAAGGGAGCCTAAACCTCACATTTGCACACACGGGCAAATTCGGGCAAATTCTCTGCTATACGTGCGACGTGGTTCGTATGGTACACGAACAGCATGATGCAGCTTGTTCTGGCCAGAGGGTTGAGTGGTTGTGATATGGGCAATACCAATTTGAAATGGGCATTGTGCGGGCACGTACTGTGAAGTTCAACCTGAAAATAGCGTCATTCGCGTGCAAGGGAGCCTGAACCTCACACTTGCACACACGGGCAAATTCGGGCAAATTCTCTGCTACACGTGCGAGGTGGTTCGTATGGTACACGAACATCATGATGCACCTTGTTTTGACCAGGGGGTTGAGTGGTCGAGATATGGGCAATACCAATTTGGAATGGTCATTGTGCGGGCACGTACTGTTCAGTTCAACCTGAAAATAGCGTCACTCGTGTGCAAGGGAGCCTGAACCTCACATTTGCACACACGGGCAAATTCGGGCAAATTCTCTGCTACATGTGCGAGGTGGTTCGTATGGTACACGAACATCATGATGCACCTTGTTTTGACCAGGGGGTTGAGTGGTCGAGATATGGGCAATACCAATTTGAAATGGGCATTGTGCGGGCACGTACTGTTCAGTTCAACCTGAAAATAGCCTCATTCGCGTGCAAGGGCGCCTGAACCTCACATTTGCACACACGGGCAAATTCGGGCAAATTCTCTGCTACACGTGCGACGTGGTTCGTATGGTACACGAACAGCATGATGCAGCTTGTTCTGGCCGGAGGGTTGAGTGGTTGTGATATGGGCAATACCAATTTGAAATGGGCATTGTGCGGGCACGTACTGTGAAGTTCAACCTGAAAATAGCGTCATTCGCGTGCAAGGGAGCCTAAAGCCCAGATTTGCGCACACGGGCAAATTCGGGCAAATTCTCTGCTACAAGTGCGATGTGGTTCGTATGGTACACGAACAACATGCTGCAGCTTGTTCTGGCCAGATGGTTAAGTGGTCGAGATATGGGCAATACCAATTTGAAATCGGCATTGTGCGGGCACGTACTGTTCGGTTCAACCTGGAAATAAGGTTATTCGCGTGCAAGGGAGCCTGAACCTCACATTTGCGCACACGGGCAAATTCGGGCAAATTATCTACTACACGTGCGGGGTGGTTCGTATGGTACACGAACATCATGATGTACCTTGTTTTGACCAAGGGGTTGAGTGGTCGAGATATGGGCAATACCAATTTGGAATGGTCATTGTGCATGCACGTACTGTTCAGTTCAACCTGAAAATAGCGTCCTTCACGTGCAAGGGAGCCTAAACCTCACATTTGCACACACGGGCAAATTCGGGCAAATTCTCTGCTACATGTGCGAGGTGGTTCGTATGGTACACGAACATCATGATGCAACTTGTTTTGACCAGGGGGTTGAGTGGTTGTGATATGGGCAATACCAATTTGAAATGGGCATTGTGCGGGCACGTACTGTGAAGTTCAACCTGAAAATAGCGTCATTCGCGTGCAAGGGAGCCTAAACCTCACATTTGCACACACGGGCAAATTCGGGCAAATTCTCTGCTACACGTGCGACGTGGTTCATATGGTACACGAACAGCATGATGCAGCTTGTTCTGGCCGGAGGGTTGAGTGGTTGTGATATGGGCAATACCAATTTGAAATGGGCATTGTGCGGGCACGTACTCTGAAGTTCAACCTGAAAATAGCGTCATTCGCGTGCAAGGGAGCCTAAAGCCCAGATTTGCGCACACGGGCAAATTCGGGCAAATTCTCTGCTACACGTGCGATGTGGTTCGTATGGTACACGAACAACATGCTGCAGCTTGTTCTGGCCAGAGGGTTAAGTGGTCGAGATATGGGCAATACCAATTTGAAATCGGCATTGTGCGGGCACGTACTGTTCGGTTCAACCTGAAAATAAGGTTATTCGCGTGCAAGGGAGCCTGAACCTCACATTTGCGCACACGGGCAAATTCGGGCAAATTCTCTGCTACACGTGCGGGGTGGTTCGTATGGTACACGAACATCATGATGCACCTTGTTTTGACCAGGGGGTTGAGTGGTCCAGATATGGCAAATACCAATTTGGAAAGGTCATTGTGCGGGCACGCACTGTTCAGTTCAACCTGAAAATAGCGTCCTTCACGTGCAAGGGAGCCTGAACCTCACATTTGCACACACGGGCAAATTCGGGCAGATTCTCTGCTACACGTGCGACGTGGTTCGTATGGTACACGAACAGCATGATGCAGCTTGTTCTGGCCGGAGGGTTGAGTGGTCGAGATATGGGCAATACCAATTTGGAATGGTCATTGTGCGGGCATGCACTGTTCTATTCAACCTGAAAATGGCGTCCTTCACGTGCAAGGGAGCCTAAACCTCACATTTGCACACACGGGCAAATTCGGGCAAATTCTCTGCTACACGTGCGACGTGGTTCGTATGGTACACGAACAGCATGATGCAGCTTGTTCTGGCCGGAGGGTTGAGTGGTTGAGATATGGGCAATACCAATTTGAAATGGGCATTGTGCGGGCACGTACTGTTCGGTTCAACCTGGAAATAAGGTTATTCGCGTGCATGGGAGCCTGAACCTCACATTTGCGCACACGGGCAAATTCGGGCAAATTCTCTGCTACACGTGCAGGGTGGTTCGTATGGTACACGAACATCATGATGCACCTTGTTTTGACCAGGGGGTTGAATGGTCGAGATATGAGCAATACCAATTTGAAATGGGCATTGTGCGGGCACGCACTGTTCAGTTCAACCTGAAAATAGCGTCCTTCACGTGCAAGGGAGCCTAAACCTCACATTTGCACACACGGGCAAATTCGGGCAAATTCTCTGCTACACGTGCGACGTGGTTCGTATGGTACACGAACAGCATGATGCAGCTTGTTCTGGCCGGACGGTTGAGTGGTCGAGATATGGGCAATACCAATTTGGAATGGTCATTGTGCGGGCACGCACTGTTCAGTTCAACCTGAAAATAGCGTCCTTCACGTGCAAGGGAGCCTAAACCTCACATTTGCACACACGGGCAAATTCGGGCAAATTCTCTGCTACACGTGCGACGTGGTTCGTATGGTACACGAATAGCATGATGCAGCTTGTTGTGGCCAGAGGGTTGAGTGGTTGAGATATGGGCAATACCAATTTGAAATCGGCATTGTGCGGGCACGTACTGTTCGGTTCAACCTGGAAATAAGGTTATTCGCGTGCAAGGGAGCCTGAACCTCACATTTGCACACACGGGCAAACTCGGGCAAATTCTCTGCTACACGTGCGACGTGGTTTGTATGGTACACGAACAGCATGATGCAGCTTGTTCTGGCCGGAGGGTTGCGTGGTCGCGATATGGGCAACACCAATTTGAAATGGGCATTGTGCGGGCACGCACTGTTCAGTTCAACCTGAAAATAGCGTCCTTCACGTGCAAGGGAGCCTAAACCTCACATTTGCACACACGGGCAAATTTGGGCAAATTCTCTGCTACATGTGCGAGGTGGTTCGTATGGTACACGAACATCATGATGCAACTTGTTTTGACCAGGGGGTTGAGTGGTTGTGATATGGGCAATACCAATTTGAAATGGGCATTGTGCGGGCACGTACTGTGAAGTTCAACCTGAAAATAGCGTCATTCGCGTGCAAGGGAGCCTGAACCTCACATTTGCACACACGGGCAAATTCAGGCAAATTCTCTGCTACACGTGCGACGTGGTTCATATGGTACACGAACAGCATGATGCACCTTGTTTTGGCCAGAGGGTTGAGTGGTTGTGATATGGGCAATACCAATTTGAAATGGGCATGGTGCGGGCACGTACTGTGAAGTTCAACCTGAAAATAGCGTCATTCGCGTGCAAGGGAGCCTAAAGCCCAGATTTGCGCACACGGGCAAATTCGGGCAAATTCTCTGCTACACGTGCGATGTGGTTCGTATGGTACACGAACAACATGCTGCAGCTTGTTCTGGCCAGAGGGTTAAGTGGTCGAGATATGGGCAATACCAATTTGAAATCGGCATTGTGCGGGCACGTACTGTTCGGTTCAACCTGAAAATAAGGTTATTCACGTGCAAGGGAGCCTGAACCTCACATTTGCGCACACGGGCAAATTCGGGCAAATTCTCTGCTACACGTGCGGGGTGGTTCGTATGGTACACGAACATCATGATGCACCTTGTTTTGACCAGGGGGTTGAGTGGTCGAGATATGGCAAATACCAATTTGGAAAGGTCATTGTGCGGGCACGCACTGTTCAGTTCAACCTGAAAATAGCGTCCTTCACGTGCAAGGGAGTCTAAACCTCACATTTGCACACACGGGCAAATTCGGGCAAATTCTCTGCTACACGTGCGACGTGGTTCGTATGGTACACGAACAGCATGATGCAGCTTGTTCTGGCCGGAGGTTTGAGTGGTAGAGATATGGGCAATACCAATTTGGAATGGTCATTGTGCGGGCACGCACTGTTCAGTTCAACCTGAAAATAGCGTCCTTCACGTGCAAGGGAGCCTAAACCTCACATTTGCACACACGGGCAAATTCGGGCAAATTCTCTGCTACACGTGCGACGTGGTTCGTATGGTACACGAACAGCATGATGCAGCTTGTTCTGGCCGGAGGGTTGAGTGGTCGAGATATGGGCAATACCAATTTGAAATGGGCATTCTGCGGGCACGTACTGTTCGGTTCAACCTGGAAATAAGGTTATTCGCGTGCAAGGGAGCCTGAACCTCACATTTGCGCACACGGGCAAATTCGGGCAAATTCTCTGCTACACGTGCGGGGTGGTTCGTATGGTACACGAACATCATGATGCACCTTGTTCTGGCCAGAGGGTTAAGTGGTCGAGATATGGGCAATACCAATTTGAAATGGGCATTGTGCGGGCACGTACTGTTCGGTTCAACCTGGAAATAAGGTTATTCGCGTGCAAGGGAGCCTGAACCTCACATTTGCGCACACGGGCAAATTCGGGCAAATTCTCTGCTACACGTGCGGGGTGGTTCGTATGGTACACGAACATCATGATGCACCTTGTTTTGACCAGGGGGTTGAATGGTCGAGATATGAGCAATACCAATTTGAAATGGGCATTGTGCGGGCACGCACTGTTCAGTTCAACCTGAAAATAGTGTCCTTCACGTGCAAGGGAGCCTAAACCTCACATTTGCACACACGGGACTATTCGGGCAAATTCTGTGCTACACGTGCGACGTGGTTCGTATGGTACACGAACAGCATGATGCAGCTTGTTCTGGCCGGAGGGTTGAGTGGTCGAGATATGGGCAATACCAATTTGGAATGGTCATTGTGCGGGCACGCGCTGTTCAGTTCAACCTGAAAATAGCGTCCTTCACGTGCAAGGGAGCCTAAACCTCACATTTGCACACACGGGCAAATTCGGGCAAATTCTCGGCTACACGTGCGACGTGGTTCGTATGGTACACGAATAGCATGATGCAGCTTGTTGTGGCCAGAGGGTTGAGTGGTTGAGATATGGGCAATACCAATTTGAAATCGGCATTGTGCGGGCACGTACTGTTCGGTTCAACCTGGAAATAAGGTTATTCGCGTGCAAGGGAGCCTGAACCTCACATTTGCGCACACGGGCAAATTCGGGCAAATTCTCTGCTACACGTGCGGGGTGGTTCATATGGTACACGAACATCATGATGCACCTTGTTTTGACTAGGGGGTTGAGTGGTCGAGATATGGGCAATACCAATTTGAAATGGGCATTGTGCGGGCACGTACTGTTCGGTTCAACCTGGAAATAAGGTTGTTCGCGTGCAAGGGAGCCTGAACCTCACATTTGCGCACACGGGCAAATTCGGGCAAATTCTCTGCTACACGTGCGACGTGGTTCGTATGGTACACGAACATCATGATGCACCTTGTTTTAGCCAGAGGGTTGAGTGGTCGAGATATGGGCAATACCAATTTGAAATGGGCATTGTGCGGGCACGCACTGTTCAGTTCAACGTGAAAATAGCGTCCTTCACGTGCAAGGGAGCCTAAACCTCACATTTGCACACACGGGCAAATTCGGCCAAATTCTCTGCTACACGTGCGACGTGGTTCGTATGGTACACGAACAGCATGATGCAGCTTGTTCTGGCCGGAGGGTTGAGTGGTTGTGATATGGGCAATACCAATTTGGAATGGGCATTGTGCGGGCACGTACTGTTCGGTTCAACCTAGAAATAAGGTTATTCGCGTGCAAGGGAGCCTGAACCTCACATTTGCGCACACGGGCAAATTCGGGCAACTTCTCTGCTACATGTGCGAGGTGGTTCGTATGGTACACGAACATCATGATGCACCTTGTTTTGACCAGGTGGGTTGAGTGGTCGAGATATGGGCAATACCAATTTGGAATGGGCATTGTGCGGGCACGCATTGTTCAGTTCAACCTGAAAATAGCGTCCTTCACGTGCAAGGGAGCCTAAACCTCACATTTGCACACGCGGGCAAATTCGGGCAAATTCTCTGCTACACGTGCGACGTGGTTCGTATGGTACACGAACAGCATGATGCAGCTTGTTGTGGCCGGAGGGTTGAGTGGTTGTGATATGGGCAATACCAATTTGAAATGGGCATTGTGCGGGCACGTACTGTGAAGTTCAACCTAAAAATAGCGTCATTCGCGTGCAAGGGAGCCTAAAGCCCAGATTTGCGCACACGGGCAAATTCGGGCAAATTCTCTGCTACACGTGCGATGTGGTTCGTATGGTACACGAACAACATGCTGCAGCTTGTTCTGGCCAGAGGGTTAAGTGGTCGAGATATGGGCAATACCAATTTGAAATCGGCATTGTGCGGGCACGTACTGTTCGGTTCAACCTAGAAATAAGGTTATTCGCGTGCAAGGGAGCCTGAACCTGACATTTGCGCACACGGGCAAATTCGGGCAAATTCTCTGCTACACGTGCGAGGTGGTTCGCATGGTACACAAACATCATGATGCACCTTGTTTTGGCCAGAGGGTTGAGTGGTCGAGATATGGGCAATACCAATTTGAAATGGTCATTGTGCGGGCACGCACTGTTCAGTTCAACCTGAAAATAGCGTCACTCGTGTGCAAGGGAGCCTGAACCTCACATTTGCACACACGGGCAAATTCGAGCAAATTCTCTGCTACACGTGCGACGTGGTTCGTATGGTACACGAACAGCATGATGCAGCTTGTTCTGGCCAGAGGGTTGAGTGGTCGCGATATGGGCAACACCAATTTGAAATGGGCATTGTGCGGGCACGTACTGTTCAGTTCAACCCGAAAATAGCGTCACTCGTGTGCAAGGGAGCCCGAACCTCACATTTGCACACACGGGCAAATCCGGGCAAATTCTCTGCTACATGTGCGAGGTGGTTCGTATGGTACACGAACATCATGATGCACCTTGTTTTGACCAGGGGGTTGAGTGGTCGAGATATGGGCAATACCAATTTGGAATGGTCATTGTGCGGGCACGCACTGTTCAGTTCAACCTGAAAATAGCGTCCTTCGCGTGCAAGGGAGCCTAAACCTCACATTTGCACACACGGGCAAATTCGGGCAAATTCTCTGCTACACGTGCGACGTGGTTCGTATGGTACACGAACAGCATGATGCAGCTTGTTGTGGTCAGAGGGTTGAGTGGTTGAGATATGGGCAATACCAAATTGAAACGGGTATTGTGCGGGCACGTACTATTCAGTCTAACCTGAAAATAGCGTCATTCGCGTGCAAGGCAGCCTAAAACCCACATATGCGCACACGGGCAAATTCGAGCAAATTCTCTGCTACAGGTGCGACGTGCTTCGTATGGTACACTAACAGCATGATGCAGCTTGTTATGGTCAGAGGGTTGAGTGGTCGAGATATGGGCAATACCAATTTGAAATGGGCATTGTGCGGGCACGTACTGTTCAGTTCAACCTGAAAAAAGCGTCCTTCGCGTGCAAGGGAGCCTAAACCTCACATTTGCACACACGGGCAAATTCGGGCAAATTCTCTGCTACACGTGCGACGTGGTCCGTATGGTACACGAACAGCATGATGCAGCTTGTTCTGGCCAGAGGGTTGAGTGGTCGCGATATGGGCAACACCAATTTGAAATGGGCATTGTGCGGGCACGTACTGTTCAGTTCAACCTGCAAAATGGCGTCACTCGTGTGCAAGGGAGCCTGAACCTCACATTTGCGCACACGGGCAAATTCGGGCAAATTCTCTGCTACACGTGCGAGGTGGTTCGTATGGTACACGAACATCATGATGCACCTTGTTTTGACCAGGGGGTTGAGTGGTCGAGATATGCGCAATACCAATTTGAAATGGTCATTGTGCGGGCACGCGCTGTTCAGTTCAACCTGAAAATAGCGTCATTCGCGTGCAAGGGATCCTAAAACCCACATATGCGCACACGGGCAAATTCGAGCAAATTCTCTGCTTCAGGTGCGACGTGGTTCGTATGGTACACGAAAATCATGATGCAGTTTTGTCTGGCCTGAGGGTTGAGTGGTCGAGATATGGGCAGTACCAATTTGAAATGGGCATTGTGCGGGCGCATACTGTTCAGCTCGACCTGAAAATAGCGTCCTTCGCGTGCAAGGGAGCCTAAACCTCACATTTGCACACACGGGCAAATTCGGGCAAATTCTCTGCTACATGTGCGAGGTGGTTCGTATGGTACAGGAACATCATGATGCACCTTGTTTTGACCAGGGGGTTGAGTGGTCGAGATATGGGCAATACCAATTTGGAATGGTCATTGTGCGGGCACGCACTGTTCAGTTCAACCTGAAAATAGCGTCCTTCACGTGCAAGGGAGCCTAAACCTCAAATTTGCACACACGGGCAAATTCGGGCGAATTCTCTGCTACACGTGCGACGCGGTTCGTATGGTACACGAATAGCATGATGCAGCTTGTTGTGGCCAGAGGGTTGAGTGGTTGAGATATGGGCAATACCAATTTGAAATCGGCATTGTGCGGGCACGTACTGTTCGGTTCAACCTGGAAATAAGGTTATTCGCGTGCAAGGGAGCCTGAACCTCACATTTGCGCACACGGGCAAATTCGGGCAAATTCTCTGCTACACGTGCGAGGTGGTTCGTATGGTACACGAACATCATGATGCACCTTGTTTTGACCAGGGGGTTGAGTGGTCGAGATATGCGCAATACCAATTTGAAATGGTCATTGTGCGGGCACGCACTGTTCAGTTCAACCTGAAAATAGCGTCCTTCGCGTGCAAGGGAGCCTAAACCTCACATTTGCACACACGCGCAAATTCGGGCAAATTCTCTGGTACACGTGCGACGTGGTTCGTATGGTACACGAACAGCATGATGCAGCTTGTTCTGGCCGGAGGGTTGAGTGGTTGTGATATGGGCAATACCAATTTGAAATGGGCATTGTGCGGGCACGTACTGTGAAGTTCAACCTGAAAATAGCGTCACTCGTGTGCAAGGGAGCCTGAACCTCACATTTGCACACACGGGCAAATTCGGGCAAATTCTCTGCTACATGTGCGAGGTGGTTCGTATGGTACACGAACATCATGATGCACCTTGTTTTGACCAGGGGGTTGAGTGGTCGAGATATGGGCAATACCAATTTGAAATGGTCATTGTGCGGGCACGCACTGTTCAGTTCAACCTGAAAATAGCGTCCTTCGCGTGCAAGGGAGCCTAAACCTCACATTTGCACACACGGGCAAATTCAGGCAAATTGTCTGCTACACGTGCAAGGTGGTTCGTATGGTACACGAACAGCATGATGCAGCTTGTTCTGGCCAGAGGGTTGAGTGGTTGTGATATGGGCAATACCAATTTGAAATGGGCATTGTGCGGGCACGTACTGTTCAGTTCAACCTGAAAATAGCGTCACTCGTGTGCAAGGGAGCCTGAACCTCACACTTGCACACACGGGCAAATTCGGGCAAATTCTCTGCTACATGTGCGATGTGGTTCGTATGGTACACGAACATCATGATGCACCTTGTTTTGACCAGGGGGTTGACTGGTCGAGATATGGGCAATACCAATTTGGAATGGTCATTGTGCGGGCACGCACTCTTCAGTTCAACCTGAAAATAGCGTCCTTCACGTGCGAGGGAGCCTAAACCTCACATTTGCACACACGGGCAAATTCGGGCAAATTCTCTGCTATACGTGCGACGTGGTTCGTATGGTACACGAACAGCATGATGCAGCTTGTTCTGGCCGGAGGGTTGAGTGGTTGTGATATGGGCAATACCAATTTGAAATGGGCATTGTGCGGGCACGTACTGTGAAGTTCAACCTGAAAATAGCGTCATTCGCGTGCAAGGGAGCCTGAACCTCACATTTGCACACACGTGCAAATTCGGGCAAATTCTCTGCTACACGTGCGAGGTGGTTCGTATGGTACACGAACATCATGATGCACCTTGTTTTGACCAGGGGGTTGAGTTGTCGAGATATGGGCAATACCAATTTGGAATGGTCATTGTGCGGGCACGTACTGTTCAGTTCAACCTGAAAATAGCGTCACTCGTGTGCAAGGGAGCCTGAACCTCACATTTGCACACACGGGCAAATTCGGGCAAATTCTCTGCTACATGTGCGAGGTGGTTCGTATGGTACACGAACATCATGATGCACCTTGTTTTGACCAGGGGGTTGAGTGGTCGAGATATGGGCAATACCAATTTGAAATGGTCATTGTGCGGGCACGCACTGTTCAGTTCAACCTGAAAATAGCGTCCTTCACGTGCAAGGGAGCCTAAACCTCACATTTGCACACACGGGCAGATTCGGGCAAATTCTCTGCTACACGTGCGACGTGGTTCGTATGGTACACGAACAGCATGATGCAGCTTGTTCTGGCCGGAGGGTTGGGTGGTTCTGATATGGGCAATACCAATTTGAAATGGGCATTGTGCGGGCACGTACTGTGAAGTTCAACCTGAAAATAGCCTCATTCGCGTGCAAGGGAGCCTGAACCTCACATTTGCACACACGGGCAAATTCGGGCAAATTCTCTGCTACACGTGCGACGTGGTTCGTATGGTACACGAACAGCATGATGCAGCTTGTTCTGGCCGGAGGGTTGAGTGGTTGTGATATGGGCAATACCAATTTGAAATGGGCATTGTGCGGGCACGCACTGTGAAGTTCAACCTGAAAATAGCGTCATTCGCGTGCAAGGGAGCCTAAAGCCCAGATTTGCGCACACGGGCAAATTCGGGCAAATTCTCTGCTACACGTGCGATGTGGTTCGTATGGTACACGAACAACATGCTGCAGCTTGTTCTGGCCAGATGGTTAAGTGGTCGAGATATGGGCAATACCAATTTGAAATCGGCATTGTGCGGGCACGTACTGTTCGGTTCAACCTAGAAATAAGGTTATTTGCGTGCAAGGGAGCCTGAACCTCACATTTGCACACACGGGCAAATTCGGGCAAATTCTCTGCTACACGTGCGGGGTGGTTCGTATGGTACACGAACATCATGATGCACCTTGTTTTGACCAGGGGGTTGAGTGGTCGAGATATGGGCAATACCAATTTGGAATGGTCATTGTACATGCACGTACTGTTCAGTTCAACCTGAAAATAGCGTCCTTCACGTGCAAGGGAGCCTAAACCTCACATTTGCACACACGGGCAAATTCGGGCAAATTCTCTGCTACTGTGCGAGGTGGTTCCTATGGTACACGAACATCATGATGCAGCTTTGTCTGGCCTGAGGGTTGAGTGGTCGAGATATGGGCAGTACCAATTTGAAATGGGCATTGTGCGGGCGCATACTGTTCAGTTCGACCTGAAAATAGCGTCCTTCGCGTGCCGGGGAGCCTAAGCCGCACATTTCCACACACGGGCGAATTCGGACAAATTCTCTGCTACACGTGCGACGTGGTTCGTATGGTACACGAATAGCATGATGCAGCTTGTTGTGGCCAGAGGGTTGAGTGGTTGAGATATGGGCAATACCAAATTGAAACGGCCATTGTGCGGACACGTACTGTTCAGTTCAACCTGAAAATAGCGTCATTCGCGTGCAAGGGGGCCTAAAGCCCACATTTGCGCACACGGGCGAGTTGGGACAAATTCTCTGCTACACGTGCGACGTGGTTCGTATGGTACACGGATAGCATGATGCAGCTTGTTGTGGCCAGAGGGTTGAGTGGTCGAGATATGGGCAATACCAAATTGAAACGGCCATTGTGCGGGCACGTACTGTTCAGTTCAACCTGAAAATAGCGTCACTCGTGTGCAAGGGAGCCTAAACCTCACATTTGCACACACGGGCAAATTCGGGCAAATTCTCTGCTACACGTGCGACGTGGTTTGTATGGTACACGAACAGCATGATGCAGCTTGTTCTGGCCGGAGGGTTGAGTGGTCGCGATATGGGCAACACCAATTTGAAATGGGCATTGTGCGGGCACGCACTGTTCAGTTCAACCTGAAAATAGCGTCCTTCACGTGCAAGGGAGCCTGAACCTCACATTTGCACACACGGGCAAATTCGGGCAAATTCTCTGCTACACGTGCGACGTGGTTCGTATGGTACGCGAACAGCATGATGCACCTTGTTCTGGCCGGAGGGTTGAGTGGTTGTGATATGGGCAATACCAATTGGAAATGGGCATTGTGCGGGCACGTACTGTGAAGTTCAACCTGAACGTAGCATTGTTCACCTGCAAGGGAGCCTAAACCTCACATTTGCACACACGGGCAAATTCGGGCAAATTCTCTGCTACATGTGCGAGGTGGTTCGTATGGTACACGAACATCATGATGCAACTTGTTTTGACCAGGGGGTTGAGTGGTTGTGATATGGGCAATACCAATTTGAAATGGGCATTGTGCGGGCACGTACTGTGAAGTTCAACCTGAAAATAGCGTCCTTCACGTGCAAGGGAGCCTGAACCTCACATTTGCACACACGGACAAATTCGGGCAAATTCTCTGCTACACGTGCGACGTGGTTCATATGGTACACGAACAGCATGATGCAGCTTGTTCTGTCCGGAGGGTTGAGTGGTTGTGATATGGGCAATACCAATTTGAAATGGGCATTGTGCGGGCACGTACTGTGAAGTTCAACCTGAAAATAGCGTCATTCGCGTGCAAGGGAGCCTGAACCTCACATTTGCACACACGGGCAAATTCGGGCAAATTCCCTGCTACACGTGCGATGTGGTTCGTATGGTACACGAACAACATGCTGCAGCTTGTTCTGGCCAGAGGGTTAAGTGGTCGAGATATGGGCAATACCAATTTGAAATCAGCATTGTGCGGGCACGTACTGTTCGGTTCAACCTGAAAATAAGGTTATTCGCGTGCAAGGGAGCCTGAACCTCACATTTGCGCACACGGGCAAATTCGGGCAAATTCTCTGCTACACGTGCGGGGTGGTTCGTATGGTACACGAACATCATGATGCAGCTTGTTTTGACCAGGGGGTTGAGTGGTCGAGATATGGCAAATACCAATTTGGAAAGGTCATTGTGCGGGCACGCACTGTTCAGTTCAACCTGAAAATAGCGTCCTTCACGTGCAAGGGAGCCTAAACCTCACATTTGCACACACGGGCAAATTCGGGCAAATTCTCTGCTACACGTGCGACGTGGTTCGTATGGTACACGAACAGCATGATGCAGCTTGTTCTGGCCGGAGGGTTGAGTGCTCGAGATATGGGCAATACCAATTTGGAATGGTCATTGTGCGGGCACGCACTGTTTAGTTCAACCTGAAAATAGCGTCCTTCACGTGCAAGGGAGCCTAAACCTCACATTTGCACACACGGGCAAATTCGGGCAAATTCTCTGCTACACGTGCGACGTGGTTCGTATGGTACACGAATAGCATGATGCAGCTTGTTGTGGCCGGAGGGTTGAGTGGTTGTGATATGGGCAATACCAATTTGAAATGGGCATTGTGCGGGCACGTACTGTTCGGTTCAACCTGGAAATAAGGTTATTCGCGTGCAAGGGAGCCTGAACCTCACATTTGCGCACACGGGCAAATTCGGGCAAATTCTCTGCTACACGTGCGGGGTGGTTCGTATGGTACACGAACATCATGATGCACCTTGTTTTGACCAGGGGGTTGAGTGGTCGAGATATGGGCAATACCAATTTGAAATGGGCATTGTGCGGGAACGTACTGTTCGGTTCAACCTGGAAATAAGGTTATTCGCGTGCAAGGGAGTCTGAACCTCACATTTGCGCACACGGGCAAATTCGGGCAAATTCTCTGCTACGCGTGCGACGTGGTTCGTATGGTACGCGAACTGCATGATGCACCATGTTCTGGCCGGAGGGTTGAGTGGTCGAGATATGGGCAATACCAATTTGAAATGGGCATTGTGCGGGCACGTACTGTGAAGTTCAACCTGAACGTAGCGTCGTTCACCTGCAAGGGAGCCTAAACCTCACATTTGCACACACGGGCAAATTCGGGCAAATTCTCTGCTACATGTGCGAGGTGGTTCGTATGGTACACGAACATCATGATGCAACTTGTTTTGACCAGGGGGTTGAGTGGTTGTGATATGGGCAATACCAATTTGAAATGGGCATTGTGCGGGCACGTATTGTGAAGTTCAACCTGAAAATAGCGTCCTTCACGTGCAAGGGAGCCTGAACCTCACATTTGCACACACGGGCAAATTCGGGCAAATTCTCTGCTACATGTGCGAGGTGGTTCATATGGTACACGAACAGCATGATGCAGCTTGTTCCGGCCGGAGGGTTGAGTGGTTGTGATATGGGCAATACCAATTTGAAATGGGCATTGTGCGGGCACGTACTGTGAAGTTCAACCTGAAAATAGCGTCATTCGCGTGCAAGGGAGCCTAAAGCCGAGATTTGCGCACACGGGCAAATTCGGGCAAATTCCCTGCTACACGTGCGATGTGGTTCGTATGGTACACGAACAACATGCTGCAGCTTGTTCTGGCCAGAGGGTTAAGTGGTCGAGATATGGGCAATACCAATTTGAAATCGGCATTGTGCGGGCACGTACTGTTCGGTTCAACCTGAAAATAAGGTTATTTGCGTGCAAGGGAGCCTGAACCTCACATTTGCGCACACGGGCAAATTCGGGCAAATTCTCTGCTACACGTGCGGGGTGGTTCGTATGGTACACGAACATCATGATGCAGCTTGTTTTGACCAGGGGGTTGAGTGGTCGAGATATGGCAAATACCAATTTGGAAAGGTCATTGTGCGGGCACGCACTGTTCAGTTCAACCTGAAAATAGCGTCCTTCACGTGCAAGGGAGCCTAAACCTCACATTTGCACACACGGGCAAATTCGGGCAAATTCTCTGCTACACGTGCGACGTGGTTCGTATGGTACACGAACAGCATGATGCAGCTTGTTCTGGCCGGAGGGTTGAGTGGTTGTGATATGGGCAATACCAATTTGAAATGGGCATTGTGCGGGCACGTACTGTTCGGTTCAACCTGAAAATAAGGTTATTCGCGTGCAAGGGAGCCTGAACCTCACATTTGCGCACACGGGCAAATTCGGGCAAATTCTCTGCTACACGTGCGGGGTGGTTCGTATGGTACACGAACATCATGATGCACCTTGTTTTGACCAGGGGGTTGAATGGTCGAGATATGAGCAATACCAATTTGGAATGGTCATTGTGCGGGCACGCACTGTTCAGTTCAACCTGAAAATAGCGTCCTTCACGTGCAAGGGAGCCTAAACCTCACATTTGCACACACGGGCAAATTCGGGCGAATTCTCTGCTACACGTGCGACGTGGTTCGTATGGTACACGAACATCATGATGCAGCTTGTTCTGGCCGGAGGGTTGAGTGGTCGAGATATGGGCAATACCAATTTGGAATGGTCATTGTGCGGGCACGCACTGTTCAGTTTAACCTGAAAATAGCGTCCTTCACGTGCAAGGGAGCCCAAACCTCACATTTGCACACACGGGCAAATTCGGGCAAATTCTCTGCTACACGTGCGACGTGGTTCGTATGGTACACGAATAGCATGATGCAGCTTGTTGTGGCCAGAGGGTTGAGTGGTTGAGATATGGGCAATACCAATTTGAAATGGGCATTGTGCGGGCACGTACTGTTCGGTTCAACCTGGAAATAAGGTTATTCGCGTGCAAGGGAGCCTGAACCTCACATTTGCGCACACGGGCAAATTCGGGCAAATTCTCTGCTACACGTGCGGGGTGGTTCGTATGGTACACGAACATCATGATGCACCTTGTTTTGACCAGGGGGTTGAGTGGTCGAGATATGGGCAATACCAATTTGAAATCGGCATTGTGCGGGAACGTACTGTTCGGTTCAACCTGGAAATAAGGTTATTCGCGTGCAAGGGAGCCTGAACCTCACATTTGCGCACACGGGCAAATTCGGGCAAATTCTCTGCTACACGTGCGACGTGGTTCGTATGGTACGCGAACAGCATGATGCACCTTGTTCTGGCCGGAGGTTTGAGTGGTTGTGATATGGGCAATACCAATTTGAAATGGGCATTGTGCGGGCACGTACTGTGAAGTTCAACCTGAACGTAGCGTCGTTCACCTGCAAGGGAGCCTAAACCTCACGTTTGCACACACGGGCAAATTCGGGCAAATTCTCTGCTACATGTGCGAGGTGGTTCGTATGGTACACGAACATCATGATGCAACTTGATTTGACCAGGGGGTTGAGTGGTTGTGATATGGGCAATACCAATTTGAAATGGGCATTGTGCGGGCACGTACTGTGAAGTTCAACATGAAAATAGCGTCCTTCACGTGCAAGGGAGCCTGAACCTCACATTTGCACACAAGGGCAAATTCGGGCAAATTCTCTGCTACACGTGCGACGTGGTTCATATGGTACACGAACAGCATGATGCAGCTTGTTCTGGCCGGAGGGTTGAGTGGTTGTGATATGGGCAATACCAATTTGAAATGGGCATTGTGCGGGCACGTACTGTGAAGTTCAACCTGAAAAAAGCGTCATTCGCGTGCAAGGGAGCCTAAAGCCCAGATTTGCGCACACGGGCAAATTCGGGCAAATTCTCTGCTACACGTGCGATGTGGTTCGTATGGTACACGAACAACATGCTGCAGCTTGTTCTGGCCAGAGGGTTAAGTGGTCGAGATATGGGCAATACCAATTTGAAATCGGCATTGTGCGGGCACGTACTGTTCGGTTCAACCTGAAAATAAGGTTATTCGCGTGCAAGGGAGCCTGAACCTCACATTTGCGCACACGGGCGAATTCGGGCAAATTCTCTGCTACACGTGCGGGGTGGTTCGTATGGTACACGAACATCATGATGCAGCTTGTTTTGACCAGGGGGTTGAGTGGTCGAGATATGGCAAATACCAATTTGAAATGGTCATTGTGCGGGCACGCACTGTTCAGTTCAACCTGAAAATAGCGTCCTTCACGTGCAAGGGAGCCTAAACCTCACATTTGCACACACGGGCAAATTCGGGCATATTCTCTGCTACACGTGCGACGTGGTTCGTATGGTACACGAACAGCATGATGCAGCTTGTTCTGGCCGGAGGGTTGAGTGGTCGAGATATGGGCAATACCAATTTGGAATGGTCATTGTGCGGGCACGCACTGTTCAGTTCAACCTGAAAATAGCGTCCTTCACGTGCAAGGGAGCCTAAACCTCAGATTTGCACACACGGGCAAATTCGGGCAAATTCTCTGCTACACGTGCGACGTGGTTCGTATGGTACACGAACAGCATGATGCAGCTTGTTCTGGCCGGAGGGTTGAGTGGTTGTGATATGGGCAATACCAATTTGAAATGGGCATTGTGCGGGCACGTACTGTTCGGTTCAACCTGGAAATAAGGTTATTCGCGTGCAAGGGAGCCTGAACCTCACATTTGCGCACACGGGCAAATTCGGGCAAATTCTCTGCTACACGTGCGGGGTGGTTCGTATGGTACACGAACATCATGATGCACCTTGTTTTGACCAGGGGGTTGAATGGTCGAGATATGAGCAATACCAATTTGGAATGGTCATTGTGCGGGCACGCACTGTTCAGTTCAACCTGAAAATAGCGTCCTTCACGTGCAAGGGAGCCTAAACCTCACATTTGCACACACGGGCAAATTCGGGCAAATTCTCTGCTACACGTGCGACGTGGTTCGTATGGTACACGAACAGCATGATGCAGCTTGTTTCGGCCGGAGGGTTGAGTGGTCGAGATATGGGCAATACCAATTTGGAATGGTCATTGTGCGGGCACGCACTGTTTAGTTCAACCTGAAAATAGCGTCCTTCACGTGCAAGGGAGCCTAAACCTCACATTTGCACACACGGGCAAATTCGGGCAAATTCTCTGCTACACGTGCGACGTGGTTCGTATGGTACACGAATAGCATGATGCAGCTTGTTGTGGCCAGAGGGTTGAGTGGTTGAGATATGGGCAATACCAATTTGAAATCGGCATTGTGCGGGCATGTACTATTCGGTTCAACCTGGAAATAAGGTTATTCGCGTGCAAGGGAGCCTGAACCTCACATTTGCGCACACGGGCAAATTCGGGCAAATTCTCTGCTACACGTGCGGGGTGGTTCGTATGGTACACGAACATCATGATGCACCTTGTTTTGACCAGGGGGTTGAGTGGTCGAGATATGGGCAATACCAATTTGAAATCGGCATTGTGCGGGCACGTACTGTTCGGTTCAACCTGGAAATAAGGTTATTCGCGTGCAAGGGAGCCTGAACCTCACATTTGCGCACACGGGCAAATTCGGGCAAATTCCCTGCTACACGTGCGATGTGGTTCGTATGGTACACGAACATCATGATGCACCTTGTTTTGGCCAGAGGGTTGAGTGGTCGAGATATGGGCAATACCAATTTGAAATGGTCATTGTGCGGGCACGCACTGTTCAGTTCAACCTGAAAATAGCGTCCTTCACGTGCAAGGGAGCCTAAACCTCACATTTGCACACACGGGCAAATTCGGGCAAATTCTCTGCTACACGTGCGAAGTGGTTCGTATGGTACACGAACAGCATGATGCAGCTTGTTCTGGCCGGAGGGTTGAGTGGTTGTGATATGGGCAATACCAATTTGAAATGGGCATTGTGCGGGCACGTACTGTTCGGTTCAACCTGGAAATAAGGTTATTCACGTGCAAGGGAGCCTGAACCTCACATTTGCACACACGGGCAAATTCGGGCAAATTCTCTCCTACACGTGCGTCGTGGTTCGTATGGTACACGAACAGCATGATGCAGCTTGTTGTGGCCGGAGGGTTGAGTGGTTGTGATATGGGCAATACCAATTTGAAATGGGCATTGTGCGGGCACGTACTGTGAAGTTCAACCTAAAAATAGCGTCATTCGCGTGCAAGGGAGCCTGAACCTCACATTTGCACACACGTGCAAATTCGGGCAAATTCTCTGCTACATGTGCGAGGTGGTTCGTATGGTACACGAACATCATGATGCACCTTGTTTTGACCAGGGGGTTGAGTGGTCGAGATATGGGCAATACCAATTTGGAATGGTCATTGTGCGGGCACGCACTGTTCAGTTCAACCTGAAAATAGCGTCCTTCGCGTGCAAGGGAGCCTAAACCTCACATTTGCACACACGGGCAAATTCGGGCAAATTCTCTGCTACACGTGCGACGTGGTTCGTATGGTACACGAACAGCATGATGCAGCTTGTTGTGGCCAGAGGGTTGAGTGGTTGAGATATGGGCAATACCAAATTGAAACGGGTATTGTGCGGGCACGTACTATTCAGTTCAACCTGAAAATAGCGTCATTCGTGTGCAAGGGAGCCTGAACCTCACATTTGCACACACGGGCAAATTCGGGCAAATTCTCTGCTACATGTGCGAAGTGGTTCGTATGGTACACGAACATCATGATGCACCTTGTTTTGACCAGGGGGTTGAGTGGTCGAGATATGGGCAATACCAATTTGGAATGGTCATTGTGCGGGCACGCACTGTTCAGTTCAACCTGAAAATAGCGTCATTCGCGTGCAAGGGATCCTAAAACCCACATATGCGCACGCGGGCAAATTCGAGCAAATTCTCTGCTACAGGTGCGACGTGGTTCGTATGGTACACGAAAATCATGATGCAGTTTTGTCTGGCCTGAGGGTTGAGTGGTCGAGATATGGGCAGTACCAATTTGAAATCGGCATTGTGCGGGCGCATACTGTTCAGCTCGACCTGAAAATAGCGTCCTTCGCGTGCCGGGGAGCCTAAGCCGCACATTTCCACACACGGGCAAATTTGGGCAAATTCTCTGCTACATGTGTGAGGTGGTTCGTATGGTACACGAACATCATGCTGCAGCTTGTTCTGGCCAGAGGGTTAAGTGGTCGAGATATGGGCAACACCAATTTGAAATCGGCATTGTGCGGGCACGTACTGTTCGGTTCAACCTGGAAATAAGGTTATTCGCGTGCAAGGGAGCCTGAACCTCACATTTGCGCACACGGGCAAATTCGGGCAAATTCTCTGCTACACGTGCGGGGTGGTTCGTATGGTACACGAACATCATGATGCACCTTGTTTTGACCAGGGGGTTGAGTGGTCGAGATATGGGCAATACCAATTTGAAATGGGCATTGTGCGGGCACGTACTGTTCAGTTCAACCTGGAAATAAGGTTATTCGCGTGCAAGGGAGCCTGAACCTCACATTTGCGCACACGGGCAAATTCGGGCAAATTCTCTGCTACACGTGCGACGTGGTTCGTATGGTACACGAACATCATGATGCACTTTGTTTTGGCCAGAGGGTTGAGTGGTCGAGATATGGGCAATACCAATTTGAAATGGTCATTGTGCGGGCACGCACTGTTCAGTTCAACCTGAAAATAGCGTCCTTCGCGTGCAAGGGAGCCTAAACCTCACATTTGCACACACGGGCAAATTCCGGCAAATTCTCTGCTACATGTGCGAGGTGGTTCGTATGGTACGCGAACATCATGATGCACCTTGTTTTGACCAGGGGGTTGAGTGGTCGAGATATGGGCAATACCAATTTGGAATGGTCATTGTGCGGGCACGCACTGTTCAGTTCAATCTGAAAATAGCGTCCTTCACGTGCAAGGGAGCCTAAACCTCACATTTGCACACACGGGCAAATTCGGGCAAATTCTTTGCTACACGTGCGACGTGGTTCGTATGGTACACGAACAGCCTGATGCAGCTTGTTGTGGCCAGAGGGTTGAGTGGTTGTGATATGGGCAATACCAAATTGAAACGGGTATTGTGCGGGCAAGTACTATTCAGTTCAACCTGAAAATAGCGTCATTCGCGTGCAAGGGAGCCTAAAACCCACATATGCGCACACGGGCAAATTCAGGCAAATTCTCTGCTACAGGTGCGACGTGGTTCGTATGGTACACTAACAGCATGATGCACCTTGTTTTGACCAGAGGGTTGAGTGGTCGAGATATGGGCAATACCAATTTGAAATGGGCATTGTGCGGGCACGTACTGTTCAGTTCAACCTGAAAATAAGGTTATTCGCGTGCAAGGGAGCCTGATCCTCACATTTGCGCACACGGGCAAATTCGGGCAAATTCTCTGCTACACGTGCGGGGTGGTTCGTATGGTACACGAACATCATGATGCACCTTGTTTTGGCCAGAGAGTTGAGTGGTCGAGATATGGCAAATACCAATTTGGAAAGGTCATTGTGCGGGCACGCACTGTTCAGTTCAACCTGAAAATAGCGTCCTTCACGTGCAAGGGAGCCTAAACCTCACATTTGCACACACGGGCAAATTCGGGCAAATTCTCTGCTACACGTGCGACGTGGTTCGTATGGTACACGAACAGCATGATGCAGCTTGTTCTGGCCGGAGGGTTGAGTGGTCGAGATATGGGCAATACCAATTTGGAATGGTCATTGTGCGGGCACGCACTGTTTAGTTCAACCTGGAAATAGCGTCCTTCACGTGCAAGGGAGCCTAAACCTCACATTTGCACACACGGGCAAATTCGGGCAAATTCTCTGCTACACGTGCGACGCGGTTCGTATGGTACACGAATAGCATGATGCAGCTTGTTGTGGCCGGAGGGTTGAGTGGTTGTGATATGGGCAATACCAATTTGAAATGGGCATTGTGCGGGCACGTACTGTTCGGTTCAACCTGGAAATAAGGTTATTCGCGTGCAAGGGAGCCTGAACCTCACATTTGCGCACACGGGCAAATTCGGGCAAATTCTCTGCTACACGTGCGGGGTGGTTCGTATGGTACACGAACATCATGATGCACCTTGTTTTGACCAGGGGGTTGAGTGGTCGAGATATGGGCAATACCAATTTGAAATCGGCATTGTGCGGGAACGTACTGTTCGGTTCAACCTGGAAATAAGGTTATTTGCGTGCAAGGGAGCCTGAACCTCACATTTGCGCACACGGGCAAATTCGGGCAAATTCTCTGCTACACGTGCGACGTGGTTCGTATGGTACGCGAACAGCATGATGCACCTTGTTCTGGCCGGAGGGTTGAGTGGTTGTGATATGGGCAATACCAATTTGAAATGGGCATTGTGCGGGCACGTACTGTGAAGTTCAACCTGAACGTAGCGTCGTTCACCTGCAAGGGAGCCTAAACCTCACATTTGCACACACGGGCAAATTCGGGCAAATTCTCTGCTACATGTGCGAGGTGGTTCGTATGGTACACGAACATCATGATGCAACTTGTTTTGACCAGGGGGTTGAGTGGTTGTGATATGGGCAATACCAATTTGAAATGGGCATTGTGCGGGCACGTACTGTGAAGTTCAACATGAAAATAGCGTCCTTCACGTGCAAGGGAGCCTGAACCTCACATTTGCACACACGGGCAAATTCGGGCAAATTCTCTGCTACACGTGCGACGTGGTTCATATTCCTTTATCTACCAGGATACGGGGGGGGTTCGGAGGCTACGGGTGCCTTTTTTTTTCTCAACACCTATGGGGGTTTTTTGAGGTGGCGGATCTGGGCTACTTATTCGTTTTTTTCAATTCAACACGCATTTATTGATTTTGAGTGTTTTTGTGCATTTTTGTGTAAAGTGTAACCTCGTCCGTAGCCTCGGAGGACATAGCCTCCATGGTCATCATGGGTCCTCGGGGATACGCATAGTTGTCTGCGGCTACGGCTTGCTTTTTTCCGTATCCTCTGCCACTTTCCTCCGACAGTTCCATTTTTTGTCATGGACATGCCGGCACCGCCTTGCCCCGTCGATTACCACCTGGAAGGCGCCGAGCTGATGACCTGCAAGTTGTCGGACCTGGAATATGGGAGCTCCGTGGTGCTGCAGGTACCCCTTGCTTGCCTAATGGGTGTTGCACTGGAACAATGCACCGGGGTTACAGAAACCTGTCTGCGGCTACGCCTAAGGTTACGCTTCGGCACGTCCGGGGTTACGGAACGCTGTCTGCGGCTACGTGAGGGGTTACGTGTCTTGCCTCTTTCTTTGCAGACCAAGGAGCATAGCAACATCTTCGTCGCGGGCTGGATCAAGTCGCTCGGCAAGACGGTCCTACTTTTGGAGCTGGCCTGCTCCTACAAGCTCACCGGCGCCAAGGAGATCGACGTGCAGTCACTGGATGAGCTGGGCGACCGCAAGTTCATGAACACGCAGGTCCTCAACATTTGGAGCTGGTTTCGGCCGCTTCCGGAGAAGAAGAAGAAGAAGACCCAAGCCACCAGCAGCGCTCCCCCACCCAAGGAGGTCCTGGCCAAGCAGGCTCCGCAGAAGCCCGGGAAGGTACTGGCCCCAAGGCTCACGTCCGCTGAAGCAGCGCGCCAGAAGGCCAAGGTCCAGCAGCAGTCCGACGCAAGGGTTGCTGCCGCCGCCGCTGCCGCCGCTGAAGCCGAGCAGAAGGAGAAGGGCAAGAAGAAAAGGGAGGAGGAGGAGGCCAGGCTGAAGCGGTTGCAAGAAGCGAAGCGGTTGAAGGCACAAGAGCAGCACTTGAAGTTCATGGCACACCAGGCAGACGAGGATCCGGAGGGGTCGGAGCAGCACAACCCTGAGGAAATCTCGTCCGAGGACGACCCCGGCGCAGACATCCATTCGAAGCCCAAGGCGCTCAAGGGTCCACCACGTTTTGCGGTGGCGGGGCCCGCGAGAGGCGGTGTGAAGACAATCAGCGCAAAAGAGACGCGGACCGAGGCGAACCGCAGGGGTGCTGCGTATCAAAACAATTTGGTGGCCACGCAGCAGACCCTCGAGGACATGGACCTGCACACCGCAAGGGTACGGTACCATTACCGGAATTGTTTGGAGATGGGTGGACCGATCGTCCAGAAGAAAGGCGAGGCTGGCCGGACGGAGGCAAGGGATTTGCGGGAGACCCTCGGTTACGCCCTGTGCTGCGTCGTGAAGTGTTCGCAGCCCGTCGCCATGGATTACCTCGGAGTCCGCGCGCAGTATGCACCAGGGGCGGGGACGGCAAGGACCAAGCTGATGCAGAGATACCGGCTTACCGCCGCTGAGGCAGATGCATTGGCAGGTATTTCTTCTTTGCGACCGTATCCTCACGTATCCTCGGCCGTATCCGCAGACACTCTGTCGTATCCTTGCTGAATTCCACCGTATCCTCGGCCGTAGCCGCAGACAGTTTGTCGTATCCTCGCTGAATTCTACCGTATCCTCGGCCGTAGCCGCAGACACTTTGTCGTATCCCCGCTGAATCTCACCACATTTGTATCCACAGATGACAAAGTGAGGGAGATTGCCGGCTGTCCTACGTGCATGGATGTCCCGGAGGATGACGAGGGCAAGCCGCCTGCTTCGTTCATTGGAGAGGGTATCCCACCAGCACCGCGGTCGGAACCTCATCGGGCATCAGGATCCGCTGCGGCGGTGGAGCCGGTGGTGCCGAAGGGGGAGTTGGAGCTGTACGAGGGCTTCTCGGACCTGTCGGCAATGCGGGCTGGACGCCGTGGGCCGCGTTCATTGCATCTGAGGACGCAGGACCTGGTCGATCTGCCGGTGGACGAGCTGAGCGACAAGTACGTCCAGGCCATGAAGCACGTGCAGGTGATGGCCAGTATGCTTACCGGCATCCACAACGTTGACGAGTTGCCCGTGGCAGGGAATTACCGCTTGGTGTCGGAGGCGGATTGGGACCGCCGATGCCGATCGCAGAAGAAGGCCAAGCGCAAGGTGCGGACACTGCGCGCGCAACTGGGGCAGGATCTGGACGAAGACCAGTTCTCAACGACAAGCTCGAGCGACAGTATGGCAAGTGAAGGCACGCGGGCGGCCGACCGGGAGCGCCGCAAGAAGAAGAGCAAAGCCAAAAGGCAGCGTCTTGCCGCGGAGCAGGCTATGAAGGACGAAGCCCAGCAGGAGAAGATTCAGGAGCTGCAGCGGAAGCTGGAGGAGTTGGAGAAGGAGAGGGCGGCAGTGCCAGCAGCAGGTGGCGCCGAGCATGCAGCAACGACGGACGTGGCACCGGAGGTGGCCGCACCGGTGGTGGCCGCACCGGTGGCTTTGGAGGAGGCAGTTGGGGAAGCCGAGGCCGCAGCAGCGCCGGTGGGGCACGGAGAGGCGCCGGAGATGCACCAGGACCCGGCGGTGGCAGGCGAGACGCAGGAGGAGCCCACACCCCAGCTCTTCCAAGGTGCTGATGTCGGTGAAGAAGAGCCGTTCCACACGGTATGTCATGGCTCAGGGTCCGGGGCTACGCACATTCTGTCTGCGGATACGGGTGAGGTTGCGCTTACGGTTGTCGGGGATACGGATAGTTGTCTGCGGATACGGCAGGGGATACGGTTGTGTTGCTCCGAGGTTACATCAAGTTGTCTGCGGCTACGGTCCAGGATACGACGCATTGCATCCGGGAGTTTCCCGGGATACGGATAGTTGTCTGCGGATACGGCAGGGGATACGGTACTGTTGCTCCGAGGTTGCGCAAACCTCTTTGCGTTGAATGCCATTACAGCGTCTCATGCTTGTCTCTCAGACCATGCATGACCTGGACGAGAGGTGACGACGACCAGTGGGAGGCCACGCCGTAACATTTGCCTGTGGTGGACGTTCCCACGTGCTCGGATGGTCCACAATTTTCCAAGGTGGACAGTATTTTTATACTATGGACATTGTCCGGCGGTATTGGCGGCGGGGGTCCCTGGATGTGCCTGCCCCATTCTTTGTACATGCACATGACTCCCCAGGAGCAGCGTTCTCTGACAGTGGGGAGGATTGTGCTTCTTCGACGTATTTTAGCAGTGGCGACGACTGAATGGTTCTGTCCACTCTGCCCACTCCCACTTTTCATGCACAGCAGTTCACACACAGGTGAGGATACGATAGGCAGTGCCCAAGGTTACATAGACCCGTCTGCGGATACGGTAGAGGATACGATAGGCAACGTCCAAGGTTACGTAGAACCGTCTGCGGATACGGGCCAGGTTACGATTGCTAGCAGGGTTCCAGCCTAGTCACCAGGGCCACATGTACGTTTCATGGTTTGAATAGGTACCCCACTATGGAATTCGAACCTCGGGAGCTCTTAGACTCGGAGAAGGCGGCAGACCTCTTCTCAGACTACGAAGGTGGATACCCGCGGAAGGACTACAACACCCTGCAGGAGATCTGGTGCGATGTCATGTCCCCCTTCATCGACCTCCTTACCAAGAAGGCAAGGGTGGCCGGGATTACCCATGGAGTGAAGGGAACGGTGGTCCGCTTCTTACTATTCAGAGTCCTCCTGGGCATGATCCAACCACGCCGAATTGACGATGTCTGGGTACCCAAGGCGTTGTCGTACAACGCGAGGCTTAGCCAGCTCCTCACACGCCGCGAGTATTACCGCCTGAATCGAGTACTACGGCCTGACGTGACGCTTCTTATTGAGCGTTGTAATGAGGTTTGGGGCAGCCTATGGAGGCTGGGGGCTGTCGCCAGTGGCGACGAAACCGTAGTCCCCCATAAGGGGGTTCGAGCGGGGCCTTTGCGGCAATTTATACCGCGAAAGCCCCACTCGACCGGAGTGAAACTTTACGTTTTGGCCGATGCGGTTGAGCCATACGTTACCAACGTCTACCTATACGTTGGTGCGCGTGGTCAACTACGGCGTGCTTCCACTGTCCAAGGCAACATGAACGCCCGCCAGATCGTAAATTACTGGGCCGATGTCCTGCCCGAAGGCACCATTTTGGTTGCCGATAGTTTTTTTGGCAGTCACGAAGCTGCCAAGGGTTTGGCTGCCCGAGGCACCCCCTTCTTAATGTTATGCAAACGCGATGAGCGCGGTGTAAGTGAGGCGGGGGAAGTACTTGAGGAGGGTGGCTTGGCCACCGCCAAAGTCTCCACTGCCAACTACACATTGCAGGTCTATAAAAATCCCCGGGTCGGCCACAAACCGCCTCGGGTTGTGCCACTACTGTCAAATTGTGGGTTTCCGCAAGAGGTGGTGGTACACAAAAAACGCGGGTATGAAATGCCAGCGATTATCGGTTGTTACCGTGCCTTGGCAGGCGGAGTCGATACCGCAAATCAACTTGCTTTACAGCACCGTGAAACAGGTAGATTTCGGAAATGGAGCGCTGCTGTGCGCTCATTCCTCATGCGCTATGCTATGGTGAACATTTTTACGATGGCGAAGTGTTCTAAGCTAGTCAAGCCGGGGACAACCATGTGGGAGTTCCAATGGGACCTCCTGACCACATTGATTGACATTGAAGTTCCTGAAACCCCCCAGGCTATACATGTCCCCGTGGAAGCGAATCGAGCAGCCTGTGTTCATTGTGGGAAACGTTGTGCCACACAGTGTGCCGCGTGCCGACAAAATCTGCATGTACGATGCTTCGCACAGTGGCATTTGAACCAATAATGTTGTGGGCTACGCATTGTTGTCTGCGGCTTCGGTTGGGGATACACAAAATGAGGGCAATTGGTGGTCCCGGGGTTACAACATGTTGTCTGCGGATACGGTTGAGGTTACAAGATTTGGTGCCCGAGGTTACATAAAAGTGTCTGCGGCTACGGCCGAGGTTACACCCCAAATACTGAACCGTATCCTCGCCAAAAACAGAAAAATGTCCGTTTCTCAATGTAGTTAACAGACAAAAAAGGCGTAGCCTCGAGGCTGGGCCAAAAAACGGTGTCTCCTCAGATAAAGGAATATGGTACACGAACAGCATGATGCAGCTTGTTCTGGCCGGAGGGTTGAGTGGTTGTGATATGGGCAATACCAATTTGAAATGGGCATTGTGCGGGCACGTACTGTGAAGTTCAACCTGAAAATAGCGTCATTCGCGTGTAAGGGAGCCTAAAGCCCAGATTTGCGCACACGGGCAAATTCGGGCAAATTCTCTGCTACACGTGCGATGTGGTTCGTATGGTACACGAACAACATGCTGCAGCTTGTTCTGGCCAGAGGGTTAAGTGGTCGAGATATGGGCAGTACCAATTTGAAATCGGCATTGTGCGGGCACGTACTGTTCGGTTCAACCTGAAAATAAGGTTATTCGCGTGCAAGGGAGCCTGAACCTCACATTTGCGCACACGGGCGAATTCGGGCAAATTCTCTGCTACACGTGCGGGGTGGTTCGTATGGTACACGAACATCATGATGCAGCTTGTTTTGACCAGGGGGTTGAGTGGTCGAGATATGGCAAATACCATTTTGAAATGGTCATTGTGCGGGCACGCACTGTTCAGTTCAACCTGAAAATAGCGTCCTTCACGTGCAAGGGAGCCTAAACCTCACATTTGCACACACGGGCAAATTCGGGCAAATTCCCTGCTACACGTGCGACGTGGTTCGTATGGTACACGAACAGCATGATGCAGCTTGTTCTGGCCGGAGGGTTGAGTGGTTGTGATATGGGCAATACCAATTTGAAATGGGCATTGTGCGGGCACGTACTGTTCGGTTCAACCTGGAAATAAGGTTATTCGCGTGCAAGGGAGCCTGAACCTCACATTTGCGCACACGGGCAAATTCGGGCAAATTCTCTGCTACACGTGCGGGGTGGTTCGTATGGTACACGAACATCATGATGCACCTTGTTTTGACCAGGGGGTTGAATGGTCGAGATATGAGCAATACCAATTTGGAATGGTCATTGTGCGGGCACGCACTGTTTAGTTCAACCTGAAAATAGCGTCCTTCACGTGCAAGGGAGCCTAAACCTCACATTTGCACACACGGGCAAATTCGGGCAAATTCTCTGCTACACGTGCGACGTGGTTCGTATGGTACACGAACAGCATGATGCAGCTTGTTCTGGCCGGAGGGTTGAGTGGTCGAGATATGGGCAATACCAATTTGGAATGGTCATTGTGCGGGCACGCACTGTTTAGTTCAACCTGAAAATAGCGTCCTTCACGTGCAAGGGAGCCTAAACCTCACATTTGCACACACGGGCAAATTCGGGCAAATTCTCTGCTACACGTGCGACGTGGTTCGTATGGTACACGAATAGCATGATGCAACTTGTTGTGGCCAGAGGGTTGAGTGGTTGAGATATGGGCAATACCAATTTGAAATCGGCATTGTGCGGGCACGTACTATTCGGTTCAACCTGGAAATAAGGTTATTCGCGTGCAAGGGAGCCTGAACCTCACATTTGCGCACACGGGCAAATTCGGGCAAATTCTCTGCTACACGTGCGGGGTGGTTCGTATGGTACACGAACATCATGATGCACCTTGTTTTGACCAGGGGGTTGAGTGGTCGAGATATGGGCAATACCAATTTGAAATCGGCATTGTGCGGGCACGTACTGTTCGGTTCAACCTGGAAATAAGGTTATTCGCGTGCAAGGGAGCCTGAACCTCACATTTGCGCACACGGGCAAATTCGGGCAAATTCTCTGCTACACGTGCGATGTGGTTCGTATGGTACACGAACATCATGATGCACCTTGTTTTGGCCAGAGGGTTGAGTGGTCGAGATATGGGCAATACCAATTTGAAATGGTCATTGTGCGGGCACGCACTGTTCAGTTCAACCTGAAAATAGCGTCCTTCACGTGCAAGGGAGCCTAAACCTCACATTTGCACACACGGGCAAATTCGGGCAAATTCTCTGCTACACGTGCGAAGTGGTTCGTATGGTACACGAACAGCATGATGCAGCTTGTTCTGGCCGGAGGGTTGAGTGGTTGTGATATGGGCAATACCAATTTGAAATGGGCATTGTGCGGGCACGTACTGTTCGGTTCAACCTGGAAATAAGGTTATTCGCGTGCAAGGGAGCCTGAACCTCACATTTGCACACACGGGCAAATTCGGGCAAATTCTCTCCTACACGTGCGACGTGGTTCGTATGGTACACGAACAGCATGATGCAGCTTGTTGTGGCCGGAGGGTTGAGTGGTTGTGATATGGGCAATACCAATTTGAAATGGGCATTGTGCGGGCACGTACTGTGAAGTTCAACCTAAAAATAGCGTCATTCGCGTGCAAGGGAGCCTGAACCTCACATTTGCACACACGTGCAAATTCGGGCAAATTCTCTGCTACATGTGCGAGGTGGTTCGTATGGTACACGAACATCATGATTCACTTTGTTTTGACCAGGGGGTTGAGTGGTCGAGATATGGGCAATACCAATTTGGAATGGTCATTGTGCGGGCACGCACTGTTCAGTTCAACCTGAAAATAGCGTCCTTCGCGTGCAAGGGAGCCTGAACCTCACATTTGCACACACGGGCAAATTCGGGCAAATTCTCTGCTACACGTGCGACGTGGTTCGTATGGTACACGAACAGCATGATGCAGCTTGTTGTGGCCAGAGGGTTGAGTGGTTGAGATATGGGCAATACCAAATTGAAACGGGTATTGTGCGGGCACGTACTATTCAGTTCAACCTGAAAATAGCGTCATTCGCGTGCAAGGCAGCCTAAAACCCACATATGCGCACACGGGCAAATTCGAGCAAATTCTCTGCTACAGGTGCGACGTGCTTCGTATGGTACACTAACAGCATGATGCAGCTTGTTCTGGCCACAGGGTTGAGTGGTCGAGATATGGGCAATACCAATTTGAAATGGGCATTGTGCGGGCACGTACTGTTCAGTTCAACCTGAAAATAGCGTCCTTCCCGCGCAAGGGAGCCTAAACCTCACATTTGCACACACGGGCAAATTCGGGCAAATTCTCTGCTACACGTGCCACGTGGTTCGTATGGTACACAAACAGCATGATGCAGCTTGTTCTGGCCAGAGGGTTGAGTGGTCGCGATATGGGCAACACCAATTTGAAATAAGCATTGTGCGGGCACGTACTGTTCAGTTCAACCTGCAAAATGGCGTCACTCGTGTGCAAGGGAGCCTGAACCTCACATTTGCACACACGGGCAAATTCGGGCAAATTCTCTGCTACATGTGCGAGGTGGTTCGTATGGTACACGAACATCATGATGCACCTTGTTTTGACCAGGGGGTTGAGTGGTCGAGATATGGGCAATACCAATTTGGAATGGTCATTGTGCGGGCACGCACTGTTCAGTTCAACCTGAAAATAGCGTCATTCGCGTGCAAGGGATCCTAAAACCCACATATGCGCACGCGGGCAAATTCGAGGAAATTCTCTGCTACAGGTGTGACGTGGTTCGTATGGTACACGAAAATCATGATGCAGTTTTTTCTGGCCTGAGGGCTGAGTGGTCGAGATATGGGCAGTACCAATTTGAAATCGGCATTGTGCGGGCGCATACTGTTCAGCTCGACCTGAAAATAGCGTCCTGAGCGTGCCGGGGAGCCTAAGCCGCACATTTCCACACACGGGCAAATTCGGGCAAATTCTCTGCTACATGTGTGAGGTGGTTCGTATGGTACACGAACATCATGCTGCAGCTTGTTCTGGCCAGAGGGTTGAGTGGTCGAGATATGGGCAACACCAATTTGAAATCGGCATTGTGCGGGCACGTACTGTTCGGTTCAACCTGGAAATAAGGTTATTCGCGTGCAAGGGAGCCTGAACCTCACATTTGCGCACACGGGCAAATTCGGGCAAATTCTCTGCTACACGTGCGGGGTGGTTCGTATGGTACACGAACATCATGATGCACCTTGTTTTGGCCAGGGGGTTGAGTGGTCGAGATATGGGCAATACCAATTTGAAATGGGCATTGTGCGGGCACGTACTGTTCAGTTCAACCTGGAAATAAGGTTATTCGCGTGCAAGGGAGCCTGAACCTCACATTTGCGCACACGGGCAAATTCGGGCAAATTCTCTGCTACACGTGCGACGTGGTTCGTATGGTACACGAACATCATGATGCACCTTGTTTTGGCCAGAGGGTTGAGTGGTCGAGATATGGGCAATACCAATTTGAAATGGTCATTGTGCGGGCACGTACTGTGAAGTTCAACCTGAAAATAGCGTCCTTCGCGTGCAAGGGAGCCTAAACCTCAGATTTGCACACACGGGCAAATTCGGGCAAATTCTCTGCTACATGTGCGAGGTGGTTCGTATGGTACACGAACATCATGATGCACCTTGTTTTGACCAGGGGGTTGAGTGGTCGAGATATGGGCAATACCAATTTGGAATGGTCATTGTGCGGGCACGCACTGTTCAGTTCAACCTGAAAATAGCGTCCTTCACGTGCAAGGGAGCCTAAACCTCACATTTGCACACACGGGCAAATTCGGGCAAATTCTTTGCTACACGTGCGACGTGGTTCGTATGGTACACGAACAGCATGATGCAGCTTGTTGTGGCCAGAGGGTTGAGTGGTTGTGATATGGGCAATACCAAATTGAAACGGGTATTGTGCGGGCACGTACTATTCAGTTCAACCTGAAAATAGCGTCATTCGCGTGCAAGGGAGCCTAAAACCCACATATGCGCACACGGGCAAATTCAGGCAAATTCTCTGCTACAGGTGCGACGTGGTTCGTATGGTACACTAACAGCATGATGCAGCTTGTTCTGGCCAGAGGGTTGAGTGGTCGAGATATGGGCAATACCAATTTGAAATGGGCATTGTGCGGGCACGTACTGTTCAGTTCAACCTGAAAATAGCGTCCTTCGCGTGCAAGGGAGCCTAAACCTCACATTTGCACACCCGGGCAAATTCGGGCAAATTCTGTGCTACACGTGCGACGTGGTTCGTATGGTACACGAACATCATGATGCATCTTGTTCTGGCCAGAGGGTTGAGTGGTCGAGATATGGGCAGTACCAATTTGAAATGGGCATTGTGCGGGCGCATACTGTTCAGTTCAACCTGAAAATTGCGTCCTTCGCGTGCAAGGGAGCCTAAACCTCACATTTGCACACACGGGCAAATTCGGGCAAATTCTCTGCCACATGTGCGAGGTGGTTCGTATGGTACACGAACATCATGATGCACCTTGTTTTGACCAGGGGGTTGAGTGGTCGAGATATGGGCAACACCAATTTGAAATCGGCATTGTGCGGGCACGTACTGTTCGGTTCAACCTGGAAATAAGGTTATTCGCGTGCAAGGGAGCCTGAACCTCACATTTGCGCACACGGGCAAATTCGGGCAAATTCTCTGCTACACGTGCGGGGTGGTTCGTATGGTACACGAACATCATGATGCACCTTGTTTTGACCAGGGGGTTGAGTGGTCGAGATATGGGCAATACCAATTTGAAATGGGCATTGTGCCGGCACGTACTGTTCAGTTCAACCTGGAAATAAGGTTATTCGCGTGCAAGGGAGCCTGAACCTCACATTTGCGCACACGGGCAAATTCGGGCAAATTCTCTGCTACACGTGCGACGTGGTTCGTATGGTACACGAACATCATGATGCACCTTGTTTTGGCCGGAGGGTTGAGTGGTCGAGATATGGGCAATACCAATTTGAAATGGTCATTGTGCGGGCACGCACTGTTCAGTTCAACCTGAAAATTGCGTCCTTCACGTGCAAGGGAGCCTAAACCTCACATTCGCACACACGGGCAAATTCGGGCAAATTCTCTGCTACACGTGCGACGTGGTTCGTATGGTACACGAATAGCATGATGCAGCTTGTTGTGGCCAGAGGGTTGAGTGGTTGAGATATGGGCAATACCAAATTGAAACGGCCATTGTGCGGGCACGTACTGTTCAGTTCAACCTGAAAATAGCGTCCCTCGGGTGCAAGGGAGCCTAAACCTCACATTTGCACACACGGGCAAATTCGGGCACATTCTCTGCTACACGTGCGACGTGGTTCGTATGGTACACGAATAGCATGATGCAGCTTGTTGTGGCCAGAGGGTTGAGTGGTTGAAATATGGGCAATACCAAATTGAAACGGCCATTGTGCGGGCACGTACTGATCAATTCAACCTGAAAATAGCGTCATTCGCGTGCAAGGGAGCCTAAAGCCCACATTTGCGCACACGGGCAAATTCGGGCAAATTCTCTGCTACACGTGCGACGTGGTTCGTATGGTACACTAACAGCATGATGCAGCTTGTTTTGGCCAGAGGACTGAGTGGTCGCGATATGGGCAACACCAATTTGGAATGGTCATTGTGCGGGCACGTACTGTTCCGTTCAACCTGAAAATAGCGTCACTCGTGTGCAAGGGAGCCTGAACCTCACATTTGCACACACGGGCAAATTCGGGCAAATTCTCTGCTACACGTGCGACGTGGTTCGTATGGTACACGAACAGCATGATGCGGCTTGTTCTGGCCAGAGGGTTGAGTGGTCGAGATATGGGCAATACCAATTTGAAATGGTCATTGTGCGGGCACGCACTGTTCAGTTCAACCTGAAAATAGCGTCACTCGTGTGCAAGGGAGCCTGAACCTCACATTTGCACACACGGGCAAATTCGGGCAAATTCTCTGCTACACGTGCGACGTGGTTCATATGGTACACGAATAGCATGATGCAGCTTGTTGTGGCCAGAGGGTTGAGTGGTTGAGATATGGGCAATACCAAATTGAAACGGGTATTGCGCGAGCATGTACTATTCAGTTCAACCTGAAAATAGCGTCACTCGTGTGCAAGGGAGCCTAAACCTCGCATTTGCGCACACGGGCAAATTCGGGCAAATTCTCTGCTACACGTGCGACGTGGTTCGTATGGTACACGAACAGCATGATGCAGCTTGTTCTGGCCGGAGGGTTGAGTGGTTGTGATATGGGCAATACCAATTTGAAATGGGCATTGTGCGGGCACGTACTGTGAAGTTCAACCTGAAAATAGCGTCATTCGCGTGCAAGGGAGCCTAAAGCCCAGATTTGCGCACACGGGCAAATTCGGGCCAATTCTCTGCTACATGTGCGAGGTGGTTCGTATGGTACACGAACAACATGCTGCAGCTTGTTCTGGCCAGAGGGTTAAGTGGTCGAGATATGGGCAATACCAATTTGAAATCGGCATTGTGCGGGCACGTACTGTTCGGTTCAACCTGGAAATAAGGTTATTCGCGTGCAAGGGAGCCTGAACCTCACATTTGCGCACGGGGGCAAATTCGGACAAATTCTCTGCTACACGTGCGGGGTGGTTCGTATGGTACACAAACATCATGATGCACCTTGTTTTGGCCAGAGGGTTGAGTGGTCGAGATATGGGCAATACCAATTTGAAATGGTCATTGTGCGGGCACGTACTGTTCAGTTCAACCTGAAAAAAGCGTCCTTCGCGTGCAAGGGAGCCTAAACCTCACATTTGCACACACGGGCAAAGTCGGGCAAATTCTCTGCTACACGTGCGACGTGGTTCATATGGTACACGAACAGCATGATGCAGCTTGTTCTGGCCGGAGGGTTGAGTGGTTGTGATATGGGCAATACCAATTTGAAATGGGCATTGTGCGGGCACGTACTGTGAAGTTCAAACTGAAAATAGCGTCATTCGCGTGCAAGGGAGCCTAAAGCCCAGATTTGCGCACACGGGCAAATTCGGGCAAATTCTCTGCTACATGTGCGAGGTGGTTCGTATGGTACACGAACAACATGCTGCAGCTTGTTCTGGCCAGAGGGTTAAGTGGTCGAGATATGGGCAATACCAATTTGAAATCGGCATTGTGCGGGCACGTACTGTTCGGTTCAACCTGGAAATAAGGTTATTCGCGTGCAAGGGAGCCTGAACCTCACATTTGCGCACACGGGCAAATTCGGGCAAATTCTCTGCTACACGTGCGGGGTGGTTCGTATGGTACACGAACATCATGATGCACCTTGTTTTGGCCAGAGGGTTGAGTGGTCGAGATATGGGCAATACCAATTTGAAATGGTCATTGTGCGGGCACGCACTGTTCAGTTCAACCTGAAAATGGCGTCCTTCACGTGCAAGGGAGCCTAAACCTCACATTTGCACCCACGGGCAAATTCGGGCAAATTCTCTGCTACACGTGCGACGTGGTTCGTATGGTACACGAATAGCATGATGCAGCTTGTTGTGGCCAGAGGGTTGAGTGGTTGAGATATGGGCAATACCAATTTGAAATCGGCATTGTGCGGGCACGTACTGTTCGGTTCAACCTGGAAATAAGGTTATTCGCGTGCAAGGGAGCCTGAACCTCACATTTGCGCACACGGGCAAATTCGGGCAAATTCTCTGCTACACGTGCGAGGTGGTTCGTATGGTACACGAACATCATGATGCACCTTGTTTTGACCAGGGGGTTGAGTGGTCGAGATATGGGCAATACCAATTTGAAATGGTCATTGTGCGGGCACGCACTGTTCAGTTCAACCTGAAAATAGCGTCCTTCGCGTGCAAGGGAGCCTAAACCTCACATTTGCACACACGGGCAAATTCGGGCAAATTCTCTGCTACACGTGCGACGTGGTTCGTATGGTACATGAACAGCATGATGCAGCTTGTTCTGGCCGGAGGGTTGAGTGGTCGAGATATGGGCAATAGCAATTTGGAATGGGCATTGTGCGGGCACGTACTGTGAAGTTCAACCTGAAAATAGCGTCACTCGTGTGCAAGGGAGCCTGAACCTCACATTTGCAGACACGGGCAAATTCGGGCAAATTCTCTGCTACATGTGCGAGGTGGTTCGTATGGTACACGAACATCATGATGCACCTTGTTTTGACCAGAGGGTTGAGTGGTCGAGATATGGGCAATACCAATTTGGAATGGTCATTGTGCGGGCACGCACTGTTCAGTTCAACCTGAAAATAGCGTCCTTCACGTGCAAGGGAGCCTAAACCTCACATTTGCACACACGGGCAAATTCGGGCAAACTCTCTGCTACACGTGCGACGTGGTTCGTATGGTACACGAACAGCATGATGCAGCTTGTTGTGGCCAGAGGGTTGAGTGGTTGTGATATGGGCAATACCAATTTGAAATGGGCATTGTGCGGGCACGTACTGTGAAGTTCAACCTGAAAATAGCGTCATTCGCGTGCAAGGGAGCCTGAACCTCACATTTGCACACACGTGCAAATTCGGGCAAATTCTCTGCTACACATGCGACGTGGTTCGTATGGTACGCGAACAGCATGATGCACCTTGTTCTGGCCGGAGGGTTGAGTGGTTGTGATATGGGCAATACCAATTTGAAATGGTCATTGTGCGGGCACGTACTGTGAAGTTCAACCTTAAAATAGCGTCACTCGTGTGCAAGGGAGCCTGAACCTCACATTTGCACACACGGGCAAATTCGGGCAAATTCTCTGCTACACGTGCGACGTGGTTCCTATGGTACACGAACATCATGATGCAGCTTTGTCTGGCCTGAGGGTTGAGTGGTCGAGATATGGGCAGTACCAATTTGAAATGGGCATTGTGCGGGCGCATACTGTTCAGTTCGACCTGAAAATAGCGTCCTTCGCGTGCCGGGGAGCCTAAGCCGCACATTTCCACACACGGGCGAATTGGGACAAATTCTCTGCTACACGTGCGACGTGGTTCGTATGGTACACGAATAGCATGATGCAGCTTGTTGTGGCCAGAGGGTTGAGTGGTTGAGATATGGGCAAGACCAAATTGAAACGGGTATTGTGCGGGCACGTACTATTCAGTTCAACCTGAAAATAGCGTCATTCGCGTGCAAGGGAGCCTAAAACCCACATATGCGCACGTGGGCAAATTCGAGCAAATTCTCTGCTACATGTGCGAGGTGGTTCGTATGGTACACGAACATCATGATGCACCTTGTTTTGACCAGGGGGTTGAGTGGTCGAGATATGGGCAATACCAATTTGGAATGGTCATTGTGCGGGCACGCACTGTTCAGTTCAACCTGAAAATAGCGTCCTTCACGTGCAAGGGAGCCTAGAACCCACATATGCGCACACGGGCAAATTCGAGCAAATTCTCTGCTACAGGTGCGACGTGGTTCGTATGGTACACGAACAGCATGATGCAGCTTGTTTTGGCCAGAGGGTTGAGTGGTTGAGATATGGGCAATACCAAATTGAAACGGGTATTGTGCGGGCACGTACTATTCAGTTCAACCTGAAAATAGCGTCATTCGCGTGCAAGGGAGCCTAAAACCCACATATGCGGACACGGGCAACTTCGAGCAAATTCTCTGCTACAGGTGCGACGTGGTTCGTATGGTACACTAACAGCATGATGCAGGTTGTTCTGGCCAGAGGGTTGAGTGGTCGAGATATGGGCAATACCAATTTGAAATGGGCATTGTGCGGGCACGTACTGTTCAGTTCAACCTGGAAATAGCGTCATTCGCGTGCAACGGAGCCTGAACCTCACATTTGCACACACGTGCAAATTCGGGCAAATTCCCTGCTACACGTGCGACGTGGTTCGTATGGTACTCGAACAGCATGATGCAGCTTGTTCTGGCCGGAGGGTTGAGTGGTCGAGATATGGGCAATACCAATTTGGAATGGTCATTGTGCGGGCACGCACTGTTCAGTTCAACCTGAAAATAGCGTCCTTCACGTGGGAGGGAGCCTAAACCTCACATTTGCACACACGGGCGAATTCGGGCAAATTCTCTGCTACACCTGCGACGTGGTTCGTATGGTACACGAACATCATGATGCAGCTTGTTCTGGCCGGAGGGTTGAGTGGTTGTGATATGGGCAATACCAATTTGGAATGGTCATTGTGCGGGCACGCACTGTTCAGTTCAACCTGAAAATAGCGTCATTCGCGTGCAAGGGAGCCTAAAGCCCAGACTTGCGCACACAGGCAAATTCGGGCAATTTCTCTGCTACACGTGCGATCCGGTTCGTATGGTACACGAACAACATGCTGCAGCTTGTTTTGACCAGAGGGTTGAGTGGTCGAGATATGGGCAATACCAATTTGAAATGGTCATTGTGCGGGCACGCACTGTTCAGTTCAACATGAAAATAGCGTCCTCCACGTGCAAGGGAGCCTAAACCTCACATTTGCACACACGGGCAAATTCGTGCAAATTCTCTGCTACACGTGCGACGTGGTTCATATGGTACACAAATAGCATGATGCAGCTTGTTCTGGCCTGAGGGTTGAGTGGTCGAGATATGGGCAGTATTAATTTGAAATGGGCATTGTGCGGGCGCATACTGTTCAGTTCGACCTAAAAATAGCGTCATTCGCGTGCAAGGGAGCCTAAGCCGCACATTTCCACACACGGGCGAGTTGGGACAAATTCTCTGCTACACGTGCGACGTGGTTCGTATGGTACACGAATAGCATGATGCAGCTTGTTGTGGCCAGAGGGTTGAGGGGTCGCGATATGGGCAACACCAATTTGAAATGGGCATTGTGCGGGCACGTACTGTTCAGTTCAACCTGAAAATAGCGTCACTCGTGTGCAAGGGAGCCTGAACCTCACATTTGCACACACGGGCAAATTCGGGCAAATTCTCTGCTACACGTGCGGGGTGGTTCGTATGGTACACGAATAGCATGATGCAGCTTGCTGTGGCCAGAGGGTTGAGTGGTTGAGATATGGACAATACCAAATTGAAACGGCCATTGTGCGGGCACGTACTGTTCAGTTCAACCTGAAAATAGCGTCATTCGCGTGCAAGGGAGCCTAAAGCCCAGATTTGCGCACACGGGCAAATTCGGGCAAATTCTCTGCTACACGTGCGATGTGGTTCGTATGGTACACGAACAACATGCTGCAGCTTGTTCTGGCCAGAGGGTTAAGTGGTCGCGATATGGGCAACACCCATTTGAAATGGGCATTGTGCGGGCACGTACTGTTCAGTTCAACCTGAAAATAGCGTCACTCGTGTGCAAGGGAGCCTAAACCTCACATTTGCACACACGGGCAAATTCGGGGGAATTCTCTGCTACATGTGCGACGTGGTTCGTATGGTACTCGAACAGCATGATGCACCTTGTTTTGACCAGGGGGTTGAGTGGTCGAGATATGCGCAATACCAATTTGGAATGGTCATTGTGCGGGCACGCACTGTTCAGTTCAACCTGAAAATAGCGTCCTTCACGTGCAAGGGAGCCTAAACCTCACATTTGCACACACGGGCAAATTCGGGCAAATTCTCTGCTACACGTGCGGCGTGGTTCATATGGTACACGAATAGCATGATGCAGCTTGTTGTGGCCAGAGGGGTGAGTGGTTGAGATATGGGCAATACCAAATTGAAACGGGTATTGTGCGGGCACGTACTATTCAGTTCAACCTGAAAATAGCGTCATTCGCGTGCAAGGGAGCCTAAAGCCCAGATTTGCGCACACCGGCAAATTCGGGCAAATTCTCCGATACACGTGCGATGTGGTTCGTATGGTACACGAACAACATGCTGCAGCTTGTTCTGGCCAGAGGGTTAAGTGGTTGAGATATGGGCAACACCAATTTGAAATGGGCATTGTGCGGGCACGTACTGTTCAGTTCAACCTGAAAATGGCGTCACTCGTGTGCAAGGGAGCCTGAACCTCACATTTGCACACACGGGCAAATTCGGGCAAATTCTCTGCTACATGTGCGAGGTGGTTCGCATGGTTCACGAACATCATGATGCACCTTGTTTTGACCAGGGGGTTGAGTGGTCGAGATATGGGCAATACCAATTTCAATTGGTCATTGTGCGGGCACGCACTGTTCAGTTCAACCTGAAAATAGCGTCACTCGTGTGCAAGGGAGCCTGAACCTCACATTTGCACACACGGGCAGATTCGAGCAAATTCTCTGCTACATGTGCGAGGTGGTTCGTATGGTACACGAACATCATGATGCACCTTGTTTTGACCAGGGGGTTGAGTGGTCGAGATATGGGCAACACCAATTTGAAATGGGTATTGTGCGGGCACATACTGTTCACTTCAACCTGAAAATAGCGTCACTCGTGTGCAAGGGAGCCCGAACCTCACATTTGCACACACCGGCAAATTCGGGCAAATTCTCTGCTACATGTGCGACGTGGTTCGTATGGTACACGAACATCATGATGCACCTTGTTTTGACCAGGGGGTTGAGTGGTCGAGATATGCGCAATACCAATTTGGAATGGTCATTGTGCGGGCACGCACTGTTCAGTTCAACCTGAAAATAGCGTCCTTCACGTGCAAGGGAGCCTAAACCTCACATTTGCACACACGGGCAAATTCGGGCAAATTCTCTGCTACACGTGCGGCGTGGTTCATATGGTACACGAATAGCATGATGCAGCTTGTTGTGGCCAGAGGGGTGAGTGGTTGAGATATGGGCAATACCAAATTGAAACGGGTATTGTGCGGGCACGTACTATTCAGTTCAACCTGAAAATAGCGTCATTCGCGTGCAAGGGAGCCTAAAGCCCAGATTTGCGCACACCGGCAAATTCGGGCAAATTCTCCGCTACACGTGCGATGTGGTTCGTATGGTACACGAACAACATGCTGCAGCTTGTTCTGGCCAGAGGGTTAAGTGGTTGAGATATGGGCAACACCAATTTGAAATGGGCATTGTGCGGGCACGTACTGTTCAGTTCAACCTGAAAATGGCGTCACTCGTGTGCAAGGGAGCCTGAACCTCACATTTGCACACACGGGCAAATTCGGGCAAATTCTCTGCTACATGTGCGAGGTGGTTCGCATGGTTCACGAACATCATGATGCACCTTGTTTTGACCAGGGGGTTGAGTGGTCGAGATATGGGCAATACCAATTTCAATTGGTCATTGTGCGGGCACGCACTGTTCAGTTCAACCTGAAAATAGCGTCACTCGTGTGCAAGGGAGCCTGAACCTCACATTTGCACACACGGGCAGATTCGAGCAAATTCTCTGCTACATGTGCGAGGTGGTTCGTATGGTACACGAACATCATGATGCACCTTGTTTTGAGCAGGGGGTTGAGTGGTCGAGATATGGGCAACACCAATTTGAAATGGGTATTGTGCGGGCACATACTGTTCACTTCAACCTGAAAATAGCGTCACTCGTGTGCAAGGGAGCCCGAACCTCACATTTGCACACACCGGCAAATTCGGGCAAATTCTCTGCTACATGTGCGACGTGGTTCGTATGGTACACGAACATCATGATGCACCTTGTTTTGACCAGGGGGTTGAGTGGTCGAGATATGGGCAATACCAATTTGGAATGGTCATTGTGCGGGCATGTACTATTCAATTCAACCGGAAAATAGCGTCATTCGCGTGCAAGGGAGCCTAAAACCCACATATGCGCACACAGGCAAATTCGAGCAAATTCTCTGCTACAGGTGCGACGTGGTTCGTATGGTACACTAACAGCATGATGCACCTTGTTTTGACCAGGGGGTTGAGTGGTCGAGATATGGGCAACACCAATTTGAAATGGGCATTGTGCGGGCACGTACTGTTCAGTTCAACCTGAAAATAGCGTCACTCGTGTGCAAGGGAGCCTGAACCTCACATTTGCACACACGGGCAAATTCGGGCAAATTCTCTGCTACATGTGCGAGGTGGTTCGTATGGTACACGAACATCATGATGCACCTTGTTTTGACCAGGGGGTTGAGTGGTCGAGATATGGGCAATACCAATTTGGAATGGTCATTGTGCGGGCACGCACTGTTCAGTTCAACCTGAAAATAGCGTCACTCGTGTGCAAGGGAGCCTGAACCTCACATCTGCGCACACGGGCAAATTCGGGCAAATTCTCTGCTACACGTGCGATGTGGTTTGTATGGTACACGAACAACATGTTGCAGCTTGTTCTGGCCAGAGGGTTAAGAGGTCGAGATATGGGCAATACCAATTTGAAATCGGCATTGTGCGGGCACGTACTGTTCGGTTCAACCTGGAAATAAGGTTATTCGCGTGCAAGGGAGCCTGAACCTCACATTTGCACACACAGGCAAATTCGGGGGAATTCTCTGCTACATGTGCGAGGTGGTTCGTATGGTACACGAACATCATGATGCACCTTGTTTTGACCAGGGGGTTGGGTGGTCGATATATGGGCAATACCAATTTGGAATGGTCATTGTGCGGGCACGTACTGTTCAGTTCAACCTGAGAATAGCGTCACTCGTGTGCAAGGGAGCCTGAACCTCACATTTGCACACACGGGCAAATTCGGGCAAATTCTCTGCTACATGTGCGACGTGGTTCGTATGGTACGCGAACATCATGATGCACCTTGTTTTGACCAGGGGGTTGAGTGGTCGAGATATGGGCAATACCAATTTGGAATGGTCATTGTGCGGGCACGCACTGTTCAGTTCAACCTGAAAATAGCGTCCTTCACGTGCAAGGGAGCCCAAACCTCACATTTGCACACACGGGCAAATTCGGGCAGATTCTCTGCTACATGTGCGAGGTGGTTCGTATGGTACACGAACATCATGATGCACCTTGTTTTGACCAGGGGGTTGAGTGGTCGAGATATGGGCAATACCAATTTGAAATGGTCATTGTGCGGGCACGTACTATTCAGTTCAACCTGAAAATAGCGTCATTCGCGTGCAAGGGAGCCTAAAACCCACATATGCGCACACGGGCAAATTCGAGCAAATTCTCTGCTACAGGTGCGACGTGGTTCTTATGGTACACTAACAGCATGATGCAGCTTGTTGTGGCCAAAGGGTTGAGTGGTTGAGATATGGGCAATACCAAATTGAAACGGCCATTGTGCGGGCAGATACTGTTCAGTTCAACCTGAAAATAGCGTCCTTCGCGTGCAAGGGAGCCTAAAGCCCACATTTGCGCACACGGGCAAATTCGGGCAGATTCTCTGCTACACGTGCGACGTGGTTCGTATGGTACGCGAACAGCATGATGCACCTTGTTCTGGCCGGGGGGTTGAGTGGTTGTGATATGGGCAATACCAATTTGAAATGGGCATTGTGCGGGCACGTAATGTGAAGTTCAACCTGAACGTAGCGTCGTTCACCTGCAAGGGAGCCTAAACCTCACATTTGCACACACGGGCAAATTCGGGCAAATTCTGTGCTACACGTGCGACGTGGTTCGTATGGTACACGAACAGCATGATGCAGCTTGTTCTGGCCGGAGGGTTGAGTGGTTGTGATATGGGCAATACCAATTTGAAATGGGCATTGTGCGGGCACGTACTGTTCAGTTCAACCTGAAAATAGCGTCACTCGTGTGCAAGGGAGCCTGAACCTCACATTTGCACACACGGGCAAATTCGGGCAAATTCTCTGCTACATGTGCGAGGTGGTTCGTATGGTACACGAACATCATGATGCACCTTGTTTTGACCAGGGGGTTGAGTGGTCGAGATATGGGCAATACCAATTTGGAATGGTCATTGTGCGGGCACGCACTGTTCAGTTCAACCTGAAAATAGCGTCCTTCACGTGCAAGGGAGCCTAAACCTCACATTTGCACACACGGGCAAATTCAAGCAAATTCACTGCTACAAGTGCGATGTGCTTCGTATGGTACGCGAACAGCATTCTGCAGCTTGTTCTGGCCAGAGGGTTAAGTGGTCGCGATATGGGCAACACCAATTTGAAATGGGCATTGTGCGGGCACGTACTGTGAAGTTCAACCTGAAAATAGCGTCATTCGCGTGCAAGGGAGCCTAAAGCCCAGATTTGCGCGAACGGGCAAATTCGGGCAAATTCTCTGCTACACGTGCGATGTGGTTCGTATGGTACACGAACAACATGCTGCAGCTTGTTCTGGCCAGAGGGTTAAGTGGTCGAGATATGGGCAATACCAATTTGAAATCGGCATTGTGCGGGCACGTACTGTTCAGTTCAACCTGGAAATAAGGTTATTCGCGTGCAAGGGAGCCTGAACCTCACATTTGCGCACACGGGCAAATTCGGGCAAATTCTCTGCTACAAATGCGGGGTGGTTCGTATGGTACACGAACATCATGATGCACCTTGTTCTGGCCGGAGGGTTGAGTGGTTGTGATATGGGCAATACCAATTTGAAATGGGCATTGTGCGGGCACGTAGTATTCAGTTCAACCTGAAAATAGCGTCATTCGCGTGCAAGGGAGCCTAAAACCCACATATGCACACACGCGCAAATTCGAGCAAATTCTCTGCTACAGGTGCGACGTGGTTCGTATGGTACACTAACAGCATGATGCAGCTTGTTCTGGCCAGAGGGTTGAGTGGTCGAGATATGGGCAATACCAATTTGAAATGGGCATTGTGCGGGCACGTACTGTTCAGTTCAACCTGGAAATAGCGTCATTCGCGTGCAACGGAGCCTGAACCTGACATTTGCACACACGTGCAAATTCGGGCAAATTCTCTGCTACACGTGCGACGTGGTTCGTATGGTACACGAATACCATGATGCACCTTGTTCTGGCCGGAGGGTTGAGTGGTTGTGATATGGGCAATACCAATTTGAAATGGGCATTGTGCGGGCACGTACTGTGAAGTTCAACCTGAACGTAGCGTCGTTCACCTGCAAGGGAGCCCAAACCTCACATTTGCACAAACCGGCAAATTCGGGCAAATTCTCTGCTACACGTGCGACGTGGTTCATATGGTACACGAATAGCATGATGCAGCTTGTTGTGGCCAGAGGGTTGAGTGGTTGAGATATGGGCAATACCAAATTGAAACGGGTATTGTGCGGGCACGTACTATTCAGTTCAACCTGAAAATAGCGTCATTCGCGTGCAAGGGAGCCTAAGACCTCACGTTTGCACACACGGGCAAATTCGAGCAAATTCTGTGCTACAGGTGCGACGTGGTTCGTATGGTACCCGAACAGCATGATGCAGCTTGTTCTGGCCAGAGGGTTGAGTGGTCGCGATATGGGCAACACCAAATTGAAACGGGTATTGTGCGGGCACGTACTATTCAGTTCAACCTGAAAATAGCGTCATTCGCGTGCAAGGGAGCCTAAAACCTCACATTTGCACACACGGGCAAAATCGGGCAAATTCTCTGCTACACGTGCGATGTGGTTCGTATGGTACACGAACAACATGCTGCAGCTTGTTCTGGCCAGCAGGTTGAGTGGTCGAGATATGGGCAATACCAATTTGAAATCGGCATTGTGCGGGCACGTACTGTTCAGTTCAACCTGAAAATAGCGTCCTTCGCGTGCAAGGGAGCCTAAACCTCACATTTGCACACACGGGCAAATTCGAGCACATCCTCTGCTACGGGTGCGACGTGGTTCGTATGGTACGCGAACAGCATGATGCACCTTGTTCTGGCCGGAGGGTTGAGTGGTGGTGATATGGGCAATACCAATTTGAAATGGGCATTGTGCAGGCACGTACTGTGAAGTTCAACCTGAAAATAGCGTCCGTCGCGTGCAAGGGAGCCTAAACCTCACATTTGCACACACGGGCAAATTCGGGCAAATTCTCTGCTACACGTGCGATGTGGTTCGTATGGTACACGAACAACATGCTGCAGCTTGTTCTGGCCAGAGGGTTAAGTGGTCGAGATATGGGCAATACCAATTTGAAATCGGCATTGTGCGGGCACGTACTGTTCGGTTCAACCTGGAAATAAGGTTATTCGCGTGCAAGGGAGCCTGAACCTCACATTTGCGCACACGGGCAAATTCGGGCAAATTCTCTGCTACACGTGCGGCGTGGTTCGTATGGTACACTAACAGCATGATGCAGCTTGTTCTGGCCAGAGGGTTGAGTGGTCGAGATATGGGCAATACCAAATTGAAACGGCCATTGTGCGGGCACGCACTGTTCAGTTCAACCTGAAAATAGCGTCATTCGCGTGCAACGGAGCCTGAACCTCACATTTGCACACACGTGCAAATTCGGGCGAATTCTCTGCTACACGTGCGACGTGGTTCGTATGGTACGCGAACAGCATGATGCACCTTGTTCTGGCCGGAGGGTTGAGTGGTCGAGATATGGGCAATACCAATTTGGAATGGTCATTGTGCGGGCACGCACTGTTCAGTTCAACCTGAAAATAGCGTCCTTCACGTGCAAGGGAGCCTAAACCTCACATTTGCACACACGGGCAAATTCGGGCAAATTCTCTGCTACACGTGCGACGTGGTTCATATGGTACACGAATAGCATGATGCAGCTTGTTGTGGCCAGAGGGTTGAGTGGTTGGGATATGGGCAATACCAAATTGAAACGGGTATTGTGCGGGCACCTACTATTCAGTTCAACCTGAAAATAGCGTCATTCGCGTGCAAGGGAGCCTAAAACCCACATATGCGCACACGGGCAAATTCGAGAAAATTCTATGCTACAGGTGCGACGTGGTTCGTATGGTACACGAACAGCATGATGCAGCTTGTTCTGGCCAGAGGGTTGAGTGGTCGAGATATGGGCAATACCAATTTGAAATCGGCATTGTGCGGGCACGTACTGTTCAGTTCAACCTGAAAATAGCGTCCTTCGCGTGCAAGGGAGCCTAAACCTCACATTTGCACACACGGGCAAATTCGAGCACATTCTCTGCTACGGGTGCGACGTGGTTCGTATGGTACGCGAACAGCATGATGCACCTTGTTCTGGCCGGAGGGTTGAGTGGTTGTGATATGGGCAATACCAATTTGAAATGGGCATTGTGCGGGCACGTACTGTGAAGTTCAACCTGAAAATAGCGTCCTTCGCGTGCAAGGGAGCCTAAACCTCACATTTGCACACACGGGCAAATTCGGGCAAATTCTCTGCTACACGTGCGATGTGGTTCGTATGGTACACGAACAACATGCTGCAGCTTGTTCTGGCCAGAGGGTTAAGTGGTCGCGATATGGGCAACACCAATTTGAAATGGGCATTGTGCGGGCACGTACTGTGAAGTTCAACCTGAAAATAGCGTCATTCGCGTGCAAGGGAGCCTAAAGCCCAGATTTGCGCACACGGGAAAATTCGGGCAAATTCTCTGCTACACGTGCGATGTGGTTCGTATGGTACACGAACAACATGCTGCAGCTTGTTCTGGCCAGAGGGTTAAGTGGTCGAGATATGGGCAATACCAATTTGAAATCGGCATTGTGCGGGCACGTACTGTTCGGTTCAACCTGCAAATAAGGTTATTCGCGTGCAAGGGAGCCTGAACCTCACATTTGCGCACACTGGCAAATTCGGGCAAATTCTCTGCTACACGTGCGGCGTGGTTCGTATGGTACACTAACAGCATGATGCAGCTTGTTCTGGCCAGAGGGTTGAGTGGTCGAGATATGGGCAATACCAAATTGAAACGGCCATTGTGCGGGCACGCACTGTTCAGTTCAACCTGAAAATAGCGTCATTCGCGTGCAACGGAGCCTGAACCTCACATTTGCACACACGTGCAAATTCGGGCGAATTCTCTGCTACACGTGCGACGTGGTTCGTATGGTACGCGAACAGCATGATGCACCTTGTTCTGGCCGGAGGGTTGAGTGGTCGAGATATGGGCAATACCAATTTGGAATGGTCATTGTGCGGGCACGCACTGTTCAGTTCAACCTGAAAATAGCGTCCTTCACGTGCAAGGGAGCCTAAACCTCACATTTGCACACACGGGCAAATTCGGGCAAATTCTCTGCTACACGTGCGACGTGGTTCATATGGTACACGAATAGCATGATGCAGCTTGTTGTGGCCAGAGGGTTGAGTGGTTGAGATATGGGCAATACCAAATTGAAACGGGTATTGTGCGGGCACGTACTATTCAGTTCAACCTGAAAATAGCGTCATTCGCGTGCAAGGGAGCCTAAGACCTCACGTTTGCACACACGGGCAAATTCGAGCAAATTCTGTGCTACAGGTGCGACGTGGTTCGTATGGTACCCGAACAGCATGATGCAGCTTGTTCTGGCCAGAGGGTTGAGTGGTCGCGATATGGGCAACACCAAATTGAAACGGGTATTGTGCGGGCACGTACTATTCAGTTCAACCTGAAAATAGCGTCATTCGCGTGCAAGGGAGCCTAAAACCTCACATTTGCACACACGGGCAAATTCGGGCAAATTCTCTGCTACACGTGCGATGTGGTTCGTATGGTACACGAACAACATGCTGCAGCTTGTTCTGGCCAGCAGGTTGAGTGGTCGAGATATGGGCAATACCAATTTGAAATCGGCATTGTGCGGGCACGTACTGTTCAGTTCAACCTGAAAATAGCGTCCTTCGCGTGCAAGGGAGCCTAAACCTCACATTTGCACACACGGGCAAATTCGAGCACATCCTCTGCTACGGGTGCGACGTGGTTCGTATGGTACGCGAACAGCATGATGCACCTTGTTCTGGCCGGAGGGTTGAGTGGTGGTGATATGGGCAATACCAATTTGAAATGGGCATTGTGCAGGCACGTACTGTGAAGTTCAACCTGAAAATAGCGTCCGTCGCGTGCAAGGGAGCCTAAACCTCACATTTGCACACACGGGCAAATTCGGGCAAATTCTCTGCTACACGTGCGATGTGGTTCGTATGGTACACGAACAACATGCTGCAGCTTGTTCTGGCCAGAGGGTTAAGTGGTCGAGATATGGGCAATACCGATTTGAAATCGGCATTGTGCGGGCACGTACTGTTCGGTTCAACCTGGAAATAAGGTTATTCGCGTGCAAGGGAGCCTGAACCTCACATTTGCGCACACGGGCAAATTCGGGCAAATTCTCTGCTACACGTGCGGCGTGGTTCGTATGGTACACTAACAGCATGATGCAGCTTGTTCTGGCCAGAGGGTTGAGTGGTCGAGATATGGGCAATACCAAATTGAAACGGCCATTGTGCGGGCACGCACTGTTCAGTTCAACCTGAAAATAGCGTCATTCGCGTGCAACGGAGCCTGAACCTCACATTTGCACACACGTGCAAATTCGGGCGAATTCTCTGCTACACGTGCGACGTGGTTCGTATGGTACGCGAACAGCATGATGCACCTTGTTCTGGCCGGAGGGTTGAGTGGTCGAGATATGGGCAATACCAATTTGGAATGGTCATTGTGCGGGCACGCACTGTTCAGTTCAACCTGAAAATAGCGTCCTTCACGTGCAAGGGAGCCTAAACCTCACATTTGCACACACGGGCAAATTCGGGCAAATTCTCTGCTACACGTGCGACGTGGTTCATATGGTACACGAATAGCATGATGCAGCTTGTTGTGGCCAGAGGGTTGAGTGGTTGGGATATGGGCAATACCAAATTGAAACGGGTATTGTGCGGGCACCTACTATTCAGTTCAACCTGAAAATAGCGTCATTCGCGTGCAAGGGAGCCTAAAACCCACATATGCGCACACGGGCAAATTCGAGAAAATTCTATGCTACAGGTGCGACGTGGTTCGTATGGTACACGAACAGCATGATGCAGCTTGTTCTGGCCAGAGGGTTGAGTGGTCGAGATATGGGCAATACCAATTTGAAATCGGCATTGTGCGGGCACGTACTGTTCAGTTCAACCTGAAAATAGCGTCCTTCGCGTGCAAGGGAGCCTAAACCTCACATTTGCACACACGGGCAAATTCGAGCACATTCTCTGCTACGGGTGCGACGTGGTTCGTATGGTACGCGAACAGCATGATGCACCTTGTTCTGGCCGGAGGGTTGAGTGGTTGTGATATGGGCAATACCAATTTGAAATGGGCATTGTGCGGGCACGTACTGTGAAGTTCAACCTGAAAATAGCGTCCTTCGCGTGCAAGGGAGCCTAAACCTCACATTTGCACACACGGGCAAATTCGGGCAAATTCTCTGCTACACGTGCGATGTGGTTCGTATGGTACACGAACAACATGCTGCAGCTTGTTCTGGCCAGAGGGTTAAGTGGTCGCGATATGGGCAACACCAATTTGAAATGGGCATTGTGCGGGCACGTACTGTGAAGTTCAACCTGAAAATAGCGTCATTCGCGTGCAAGGGAGCCTAAAGCCCAGATTTGCGCACACGGGAAAACTCGGGCAAATTCTCTGCTACACGTGCGATGTGGTTCGTATGGTACACGAACAACATGCTGCAGCTTGTTCTGGCCAGAGGGTTAAGTGGTCGAGATATGGGCAATACCAATTTGAAATCGGCATTGTGCGGGCACGTACTGTTCGGTTCAGCCTGGAAATAAGGTTATTCGCGTGCAAGGGAGCCTGAACCTCACATTTGCGCACACTGGCAAATTCGGGCAAATTCTCTGCTACACGTGCGGCGTGGTTCGTATGGTACACGAACAGCATGATGCAGCTTGTTCTGGCCAGAGGGTTGAGTGGTCGAGATATGGGCAATACCAAATTGAAACGGCCATTGTGCGGGCACGCACTGTTCAGTTCAACCTGAAAATAGCGTCATTCGCGTGCAACGGAGCCTGAACCTCACATTTGCACACACGTGCAAATTCGGGCGAATTCTCTGCTACACGTGCGACGTGGTTCGTATGGTACGCGAACAGCATGATGCACCTTGTTCTGGCCGGAGGGTTGAGTGGTCGAGATATGGGCAATACCAATTTGGAATGGTCATTGTGCGGGCACGCACTGTTCAGTTCAACCTGAAAATAGCGTCCTTCACGTGCAAGGGAGCCTAAACCTCACATTTGCACACACGGGCAAATTCGGGCAAATTCTCTGCTACACGTGCGACGTGGTTCATATGGTACACGAATAGCATGATGCAGCTTGTTGTGGCCAGAGGGGTGAGTGGTTGGGATATGGGCAATACCAAATTGAAACGGGTATTGTGCGGGCACGTACTATTCAGTTCAACCTGAAAATAGCGTCATTCGCGTGCAAGGGAGCCTAAAACCCACATATGCGCACACGGGCAAATTCGAGAAAATTCTATGCTACAGGTGCGACGTGGTTCGTATGGTACACTAACAGCATGATGCAGCTTGTTCTGGCCAGAGGGTTGAGTGGTCGAGATATGGGCAATACCAATTTGAAACGGGTATTGTGCGGGCACGTACTATTCAGTTCAACCTGAAAATAGCGTCATTCGCGTGCAAGGGAGCCTAAAACCCACATATGCGCACACGGGCAAATTCGAGCAAATTCTCTGCTACACGTGCGACGTGGTTCGTATGGTACACGAACAGCATGATGCAGCTTGTTTTGGCCAGAGGGTTGAGTGGTTGAGATATGGGCAATACCAAATTGAAACGGGTATTGTGCGGGCACGTACTATTCAGTTCAACCTGAAAATAGCGTCATTCGCGTGCAAGGGAGCCTAAAACCCACATATGCGCACACGGGCAAATTCGAGCAAATTCTCTGCTACAGGTGCGACGTGGTTCGTATGGTACACTAACAGCATGATGCAGCTTGTTCTGGCCAGAGGGTTGAGTGGTCGAGATATGGGCAATACCAATTTGAAATGCGCATTGTGCGGGCACGTACTGTTCAGTTCAACCTGGAAATAGCGTCATTCGCGTGCAACGGAGCCTGAACCTCACATTTGCACACACGTGCAAATTCGGGCAAATTCTCTGCTACATGTGCGACGTGGTTCGTATGGTACACTAACAGCATGATGCAGCTTGTTCTGGCCAGAGGGTTGAGTGGTCGAGATATGGGCAATACCAATTTGAAATGGGCATTGTGCGGGCACGTACTGTTCAGTTCAACCTGGAAATAGCGTCATTCGCGTGCAACGGAGCCTGAACCTCACATTTGCACACACGTGCAAATTCGGGCAAATTCTCTGCTACACGTGCGACGTGGTTCGTATGGTACGCGAACAGCATGATGCACCTTGTTCTGGCCGGAGGGTTGAGTGGTCGAGATATGGGCAATACCAATTTGGAATGGTCATTGTGCGGGCACGCACTGTTCAGTTCAACCTGAAAATAGCGTCCTTCACGTGCAAGGGAGCCTAAACCTCACATTTGCACACACGGGCAAATTCGGGCAAATTCTCTGCTACACGTGCGACGTGGTTCATATGGTACACGAATAGCATGATGCAGCTTGTTGTGGCCACAGGGTTGAGTGGTTGGGATATGGGCAATACCAAATTGAAACGGGTATTGTGCGGGCACGTACTATTCAGTTCAACCTGAAAATAGCGTCATTCGCGTGCAAGGGAGCCTAAAACCCACATATGCGCACACGGGCAAATTCGAGAAAATTCTATGCTACAGGTGCGACGTGGTTCGTATGGTACACTAACAGCATGATGCAGCTTGTTCTGGCCAGAGGGTTGAGTGGTCGAGATATGGGCAATACCAATTTGAAACGGGTATTGTGCGGGCACGTACTATTCAGTTCAACCTGAAAATAGCGTCATTCGCGTGCAAGGGAGCCTAAAACCCACATATGCGCACACGGGCAAATTCGAGCAAATTCTCTGCTACACGTGCGACGTGGTTCGTATGGTACACTAACAGCATGATGCAGCTTGTTTTGGCCAGAGGGTTGAGTGGTTGAGATATGGGCAATACCAAATTGAAACGGGTATTGTGCGGGCACGTACTATTCAGTTCAACCTGAAAATAGCGTCATTCGCGTGCAAGGGAGCCTAAAACCCACATATGCGCACACGGGCAAATTCGAGCAAATTCTCTGCTACAGGTGCGACGTGGTTCGTATGGTACACTAACAGCATGATGCAGCTTGTTCTGGCCAGAGGGTTGAGTGATCGAGATATGGGCAATACCAATTTGAAATGCGCATTGTGCGGGCACGTACTGTTCAGTTCAACCTGGAAATAGCGTCATTCGCGTGCAACGGAGCCTGAACCTCACATTTGCACACACGTGCAAATTCGGGCAAATTCTCTGCTACATGTGCGACGTGGTTCGTATGGTACACTAACAGCATGATGCGGCTTGTTCTGGCCGGAGGGTTGAGTGGTCGAGATATGGGCAATACCAACTTGAAATGGGCATTGTGCGGGCACGTACTGTTCAGTTCAACCTGGAAATAGCGTCATTCGCGTGCAACGGAGCCTGAAACTCACATTTGCACACACGTGCAAATTCGGGCAAATTCTCTGCTACACGTGCGACGTGGTTCGTATGGTACGCGAACAGCATGATGCACCTTGTTCTGGCCGGAGGGTTGAGTGGTCGAGATATGGGCAATACCAATTTGGAATGGTCATTGTGCGGGCACGCACTGTTCAGTTCAACCTGAAAATAGCGTCCTTCACGTGCAAGGGAGCCTAAACCTCACATTTGCACACACGGGCAAATTCGGGCAAATTCTCTGCTACATGTGCGGGGTGGTTCGTATGGTACACGAACATCATGATGCACCTTGTTTTGACCAGGGGGTTGAGTGGTCGAGCTATGGGCAACACCAATTTGAAATTGGCATTGTGCGGGCACGTACTGTTCAGTTCAACCTGAAAATGGCGTCACTCGTGTGCAAGGGAGCCTGAACCTCACATTTGCAAACACGGGCAAATTATGGCAAATTCTCTGCTACACGTGCGAGGTGGTTCGTATGGTACACGAACATCATGATGCACCTTGTTTTGACCAGGGGGTTGAGTGGTCGAGATATGGGCAATACCAATTTGGAATGGTCATTGTGCGGGCACGCACTGTTCAGTTCAACCTGAAAATAGCGTCCTTCACGTGCAAGGGAGCCTAAACCTCACATTCGCAAACACGGGCAGATTGGGGCAAATTCTCTGCTACACGTGCGACGTGGTTCGTATGGTACACGAACAGCATGATGCAGCTTGTTCTGGCCGGAGGGTTGAGTGGTTGTGATATGGGCAATACCAATTTGAAATGGGCATTATGCGGGCACGTACTGTGAAGTTCAACCTAAAAAAAGCGTCCTTCGCGTGCAAGGGAGCCTAAGCCGCACATTTCCACACACGGGCGAATTGGGATCAATTCTCTGCTACACGTGCGACGTGGTTCGTATGGTACACGAATAGCATGATGCAGCTTGTTGTGGCCAGAGGGTTGAGTGGTCGCGATATGGGCAACACCAATTTGAAATGGGCATTGTGCGGGCACGTACTGTTCAGTTCAACCTGAAAATAGCGTCACTCGTGTGCAAGGGAGCCTGAACCTCACATTTGCACACACGGGCAAATTCGGGCAAATTCTCTGCTACACGTGCGGGGTGGTTCGTATGGTACACGAATAGCATGATGCAGCTTGTTGTGGCCAGAGGGTTGAGTGGTTGAGATATGGGCAATACCAAATTGAAACGGCCATTGTGCGGGCACGTACTGTTCAAATCAACCTGAAAATAGCGTCATTCGCGTGCAAGGGAGCCTGAACCTCACATTTGCGCACACGGGCAAATTCGGGCAAATTCTCTACTACACGTGCGGGGTGGCTCGTATGGTACACGAACATCATGATGCACCTTGTTTTGACCAGGGGGTTGAGTGGTCGAGATATGGGCAATACCAATTTGGAATGGGCATTGTGCGGGCACGTACTGTGAAGTTCAACCTGAACGTAGCGTCGTTCACCTGCAAGGGAGCCTAAACCTCACATTTGCACACACGGGCAAATTCGGGCAAATTCTCTGCTACACGTGCGACGTGGTTCCTATGGTACACGAACAGCATGATGCAGCTTGTTCTGGCCAGAGGGTTGAGTGGTCGAGATATGGGCAATACCAATTTGAAATGGGCATTTTGAACACGTACTGTTCAGTTCAACCTGGAAATAGCGTCATTCGCGTGCAACGGAGCCTGAACCTCACATTTGCACACACGGGCGAATTCGGGCAAATTCTCTACTACACGTGCGGGGTGGTTCGTATGGTACACGAACATCATGATGCAGCTTGTTCTGGCCAGAGGGTTGAGTGGTCGTGATATGGGCAATACCCATTTGAAATGGGCATTGTGCGGGCACGTACTGGTCAGTTCAACCTGGAAATAGCGTCATTCGCGTGCAACGGAGCCTGAACCTCACATTTGCACACACGTGCAAATTCGGGCAAATTCTCTGCTACACGTGCGACGTGGTTCGTATGGTACGCGAACAGCATGATGCACCTTGTTCTGGCCGGAGGGTTGAGTGGTTGTGATATGGGCAATACCAATTTGAAATGGGCATTGTGCGGGCACGTACTGTGAAGTTCAACCTGAACGTAGCGTCGTTCACCTGCAAGGGAGCCTAAACCTCACATTTGCACACACGGGCAAATTCGGGCAAATTCTCTGCTACATGTGCGACGTGGTTCGTATGGTACACGAACATCATGATGCAGCTTTGTCTGGCCTGAGGGTTGAGTGGTTGTGATATGGGCAATACCAATTTGAAATGGGCATTGTGCGGGCACGTACTGTAGAGTTCAACCTGAAAATAGCGTCCTTCGCGTGCAAGGGAGCCTAAACCTCACATTTGCACACACGGGCAAATTCGGGCAAATTCTCTGCTACACGTGCGACGTGGTTCGTATGGTACACGAACAGCATGATGCAGCTTGTTCTGGCCGGAGGGTTGAGTGGTTGTGATATGGGCAATACCAATTTGAAATGGGCATTGTGCGGGCACGTACTGTGAAGTTCAACCTGAAAATAGCGTCACTCGTGTGCAAGGGAGCCTGAACCTCACATTCGCACACACGGGCAAATTCGGGCAAATTCTCTGCTACATGTGCGAGGTGGTTCGTATGGTACACGAACACCATGATGCACCTTGTTTTGACCAGGGGGTTGAGTGGTCGAGATATGGGCAATACCAATTTGGAATGGTCATTATGCGGGCACGCACTGTTCAGTTCAACCTGAAAATAGCGTCCTTCACGTGCAAGGGAGCCTAAACCTCACATTTGCACACACGGGCAAATTCGGGCAAATTCTCTGCTACACGTGCGACGTGGCTCGTATGGTACACGAATAGCATGATGCAGCTTGTTGTGGCCAGAGGGTTGAGTGGTTGAGATATGGGCAATACCAAATTAAAACGGCCATTGTGCGGGCACGTACTGTTCAGTTCAACCTGAAAATAGCGTCATTCGCGTGCAAGGGAGCCTAAAGCCCAGATTTGCGCACACGGGCAAATTCGGGCAAATTCTCTGCTACATGTGCGATGTGGTTCATATGGTACACGAATAGCATGATGCAGCTTGTTGTGGCCAGAGGGTTGAGTGGTCGCGATATGGGCAATACCAATTTGGAATGGTCATTGTGCGGGCACGCACTGTTCAGTTCAACCTGAAAATAGCGTCCTTCACGTGCAAGGGAGCCTGAACCTCACATTTGCACACACGGGCAAATTCGGGCAAATTCTCTGCTACATGTGCGAGGTGGTTCGTATGGTACACGAACATCATGATGCACCTTGTTTTGACCAGGGGGTTGAGTGGTCGAGATATGGGCAATACCAATTTGGAATGGTCATTGTGCGGGCACGCACTGTTCAGTTCAACCTGAAAAAAGCGTCCTTCACGTGCAAGGGAGCCTAAACCTCACATTTGCACACTCGGGCAAATTCGGGCAAATTCTCTGCTACACGTGCGACGTGGTTCATATGGTACACGAATAGCATGATGCAGCTTGTTGTGGCCAGAGGGTTGAGTGGTCGAGATATGGGCAATACCAATTTGGAATGGTCATTGTGCGGGCACGCACTGTTCAGTTCAACCTGAAAATAGTGTCCTTCACGTGCAAGGGAGCCTAAAGCCCACATTTGCGCACACGGGCAAATTCGGGCAAATTCTCTGCTACACGTGCGACGTGGTTCGTATGGTACACTAACAGCATGATGCAGGTTGTTCTGGCCAGAGGGTTGAGTGGTCCCGATATGGGCAATACCAATTTGGAATGGTCATCGTGCGGGCACGCACTGTTCAGTTCAACCTGAAAATAGCGTCATTCGCGTGCAAGGGATCCTAAAACCCACATATGCGCACACGGGCAAATTCGAGCAAATTCTCTGCTACAGGTGCGACGTGGTTCGTATGGTACACGAAAATCATGATGCAGTTTTGTCTGGCCTGAGGGTTGAGTGGTCGAGATATGGGCGGTACCAATTTCAAATGGGCATTGTGCGGGCGCATACTGTTCAGCTCGACCTGAAAATAGCGTCCTTCGCGTGCCGGGGAGCCTAAGCCGCACATTTCCACACACGGGCAAATTCGGGCAAATTGTCTGCTACATGTGCGAGGTGGTTCGTATGGTACACGAACATCATGCTGCAGCTTGTTCTGGCCAGAGGGTTAAGTGCTTGAGATATGGGCAACACCAATTTGAAATCGGCATTGTGCGGGCACGTACTGTTCGGTTCAACCTGGAAATAAGGTTATTCGCGTGCAAGGGAGCCTGAACCTCACATTTGCGCACACGGGCAAATTCGGGCAAATTCACTGCTACACGTGCGGGGTGGTTCGTATGGTACACGAACATCATGATGCACCTTGTTTTGACGAGGGGGTTGAGTGGTCGAGATATGGGCAATACCAATTTGAAATGGGCATTGTGCGGGCACGTACTGTGAAGTTCAACCTGGAAATAAGGTTATTCGCGTGCAAGGGAGCCTGAACCTCACATTTGCGCACACGGGCAAATTCGGGCAAATTCTCTGCTACACGTGCGACGTGGTTCGTATGGTACACGAACATCATGATGCACCTTGTTTTGGCCAGAGGGTTGAGTGGTCGAGATATGGGCAATACCAATTTGAAATGGTCATTGTGCGGGCACGCACTGTTCAGTTCAACCTGAAAATAGCGTCCTTCGCGTGCAAGGGAGCCTAAACCTCACATTTGCACACACGGGCAAATTCGGGCAAATTCTCTGCTACACGTGCGACGTGGTTCGTATGGTACACGAACATCATGATGCACCTTGTTTTGACCAGGGGGTTGAGTGGTCGAGATATGGGCAATACCAATTTGGAATGGTCATTGTGCGGGCACGCACTGTTCAGTTCAACCTGAAAATGGCGTCCTTCACGTGCAAGGGAGCCTAAACCTCACATTTGCACACACGGGCAAATTCGGGCAAATTCTCTGCTACACGTGCGACGCGGTTCGTATGGTACACGAATAGCATGATGCAGCTTGTTGTGGCCAGAGGGTTGAGTGGTTGAGATATGGGCAATACCAATTTGAAATCGGCATTGTGCGGGCACGTACTGTTCGGTTCAACCTGGAAATAAGGTTATTCGCGTGCAAGGGAGCCTGAACCTCACATTTGCGCACACGGGCAAATTCGGGCAAATTCTCTGCTACACGTGCGAGGTGGTTCGTATGGTACACGAACATCATGATGCACCTTGTTTTGACCAGGGGGTTGAGTGGTCGAGATATGCGCAATACCAATTTGAAATGGTCATTGTGCGGGCACGCACTGTTCAGTTCAACCTGAAAATAGCGTCCTTCGCGTGCAAGGGAGCCTAAACCTCACATTTGCACACACGCGCAAATTCGGGCAAATTCTCTGCTACACGTGCGACGTGGTTCGTATGGTACACGAACAGCATGATGCAGCTTGTTCTGGCCGGAGGGTTGAGTGGTTGTGATATGGGCAATACCAATTTGAAATGGGCATTGTGCGGGCACGTACTGTGAAGTTCAAGCTGAAAATAGCGTCACTCGTGTGCAAGGGAGCCTGAACCTCACATTTGCACACACGGGCAAACTCGGGCAAATTCTCTGCTACATGTGCGAGGTGGTTCGTATGGTACATGAACATCATGATGCACCTTGTTTTGACCAGGGGGTTGAGTGGTCGAGATATGGGCAATACCAATTTGAAATGGTCGATGTGTGGGCACGCACTGTTCAGTTCAACCTGAAAATGGCGTCCTTCGCGTGGAAGGGAGCCTAAACCTCACATTTGCACACACGGGCAAATTCGGGCAAATTGTCTGCTACACGTGCAACGTGGTTCGTATGGTACACGAACAGCATGATGCAGCTTGTTCTGGCCAGAGGGTTGAGTGGTTGTGATATGGGCAATAACAATTTGAAATGGGCATTGTGCGGGCACGTACTGTTCAGTTCAACCTGAAAATAGCGTCACTCGTGTGCAAGGGAGCCTGAACCTCACACTTGCACACACGGGCAAATTCTCTGCTACATGTGCGAGGTGGTTCGTATGGTACACGAACATCATGCTGCACCTTGTTCTGGCCAGAGGGTTAAGTGCTCGAGATATGGGCAACACCAATTTGAAATCGGCATTGTGCGGGCACGTACTGTTCGGTTCAACCTGGAAATAAGGTTATTCGCGTGCAAGGGAGCCTGAACCTCACATTTGCGCACACGGGCAAATTCGGGCAAATTCTCTGCTACACGTGCGGGGTGGTTCGTATGGTACACGAACATCATGATGCACCTTGTTTTGACCAGGGGGTTGAGTGGTCGAGATATGGGCAATACCAATTTGAAATGGGCATTGTGCGGGCACGTACTGTGAAGTTCAACCTGGAAATAAGGTTATTCGCGTGCAAGGGAGCCTGAACCTCACATTTGCGCACACGGGCAAATTCGGGCAAATTCTCTGCTACACGTGCGACGTGGTTCGTATGGTACACGAACATCATGATGCACCTTGTTTTGGCCAGAGGGTTGAGTGGTCGAGATATGGGCAATACCAATTTGGAATGGTCATTGTGCGGGCACGCACTGTTCAGTTCAACCTGAAAATGGCGTCCTTCACGTGCAAGGGAGCCTAAACCTCACATTTGCACACACGGGCAAATTCGGGCAAATTCTCTGCTACACGTGCGACGCGGTTCGTATGGTACACGAATAGCATGATGCAGCTTGTTGTGGCCAGAGGGTTGAGTGGTTGAGATATGGGCAATACCAAATTGAAACGGCCATTGTGCGGGCACGTACTGTTCAGTTCAACCTGAAAATAGCGTCATTCGCGTGCAAGGGAGCCTGAACCTCACATTTGCGCACACGGGCAAATTCGGGCAAATTCTCTACTACACGTGCGGGGTGGTTCGTATGGTACACGAACATCATGATGCACCTTGTTGTGGCCAGAGGGTTGAGTGGTCGAGATATGGGCAATACCAATTTGAAATGGGCATTTTGAACACGTACTGTTCAGTTCAACCTGGAAATAGCGTCATTCGCGTGCAACGGAGCCTGAACCTCACATTTGCACACACGGGCGAATTCGGGCAAATTCTCTGCTACACGTGCGACGTGGTTCGTATGGTACGCGAACAGCATGATGCACCTTGTTCTGGCCGGAGGGTTGAGTGGTTGTGATATGGGCAATACCAATTTGAAATGGGCATTGTGCGGGCACGTACTGTGAAGTTCAACCTGAACGTAGCGTCGTTCACCTGCAAGGGAGCCTAAACCTCACATTTGCACACACGGGCAAATTCGGGCAAATTCTCTGCTACATGTGCGACGTGGTTCCTATGGTACACGAACAGCATGATGCAGCTTGTTCTGGCCAGAGGGTTGAGTGGTCGAGATATGGGCAATACCAATTTGAAATGGGCATTTTGAACACGTACTGTTCAGTTCAACCTGGAAATAGCGTCATTCGCGTGCAACGGAGCCTGAACCTCACATTTGCACACACGGGCGAATTCGGGCAAATTCTCTACTACACGTGCGGGGTGGTTCGTATGGTACACGAACATCATGATGCAGCTTGTTCTGGCCAGAGGGTTGAGTGGTCGTGATATGGGCAATACCCATTTGAAATGGGCATTGTGCGGGCACGTACTGGTCAGTTCAACCTGGAAATAGCGTCATTCGCGTGCAACGGAGCCTGAACCTCACATTTGCACACACGTGCAAATTCGGGCAAATTCTCTGCTACACGTGCGACGTGGTTCGTATGGTACGCGAACAGCATGATGCACCTTGTTCTGGCCGGAGGGTTGAGTGGTTGTGATATGGGCAATACCAATTTGAAATGGGCATTGTGCGGGCACGTACTGTGAAGTTCAACCTGAACGTAGCGTCGTTCACCTGCAAGGGAGCCTAAACCTCACATTTGCACACACGGGCAAATTCGGGCAAATTCTCTGCTACATGTGCGACGTGGTTCGTATGGTACACGAACATCATGATGCAGCTTTGTCTGGCCTGAGGGTTGAGTCGTCGGGATATGGGCAGTACCAATTGGAAATGGGCATTGTGCGGGCGAATACTGTTCAGTTCGACCTGAAAATAGCGTCCTTTGCGTGCCGGTGAGCCCAAGCCGCACATTTCCACACACGGGGGAATTGGGACAAATTCTCTGCTACAGGTGCGACGTGGTTCGTATGGTACACTAACAGCATGATGCAGCTTGTTCTGGCCAGAGGGTTGAGTGGTCGAGATATGGGCAATACCAATTTGAAATGGGCATTGTGCGGGCACGTACTGTTCAGTTCAACCTGGAAATAGCGTCATTCGCGTGCAACGGAGCCTGAACCTCACATTTGCACACACATGCAAATTCGAGCAAATTCTCTGCTACACGTGCGACGTGGTTCGTATGGTACGCGAACAGCATGATGCACCTTGTTCTGGCCGGAGGGTTGAGTGGTTGTGATATGGGCAATACCAATTTGAAATGGGCATTGTGCGGGCACGTACTGTAGAGTTCAACCTGAAAATAGCGTCATTCGCGTGCAAGGGAGCCTAAGCCCAGATTTGCGCACACGGGCAAATTCGGGCAAATTCTCTGCTACACGTGCGACGTGGTTCGTATGGTACACGAACAGCATGATGCAGCTTGTTCTGGCCAGAGGGTTGAGTGGTCGCGATATGGGCAACACCAATTTGAAATGGGCATTGTGCGGGCACGTACTGTTCAGTTCAACCTGAAAATAGCGTCACTCGTGTGCAAGGGAGCCTGAACCTCACATTTGCACACACGGGCAAATTCGGGCAAATTCTCTGCTACATGTGCGAGGTGGTTCGTATGGTACACGAACACCATGATGCACCTTGTTTTGACCAGGGGGTTGAGTGGTCGAGATATGGGCAATACCAATTTGGAATGGTCATTATGCGGGCACGCACTGTTCAGTTCAACCTGAAAATAGCGTCCTTCACGTGCAAGGGAGCCTAAACCTCACATTTGCACACACGGGCAAATTCAGGCAAATTCTCTGCTACACGTGCGACGTGGCTCGTATGGCACACGAATAGCATGATGCAGCTTGTTGTGGCCAGAGGGTTGAGTGGTTGAGATATGGGCAATACCAAATTAAAACGGCCATTGTGCGGGCACGTACTGTTCAGTTCAACCTGAAAATAGCGTCATTCGCGTGCAAGGGAGCCTAAAGCCCAGATTTGCGCACACGGGCAAATTCGGGCAAATTCTCTGCTACACGTGCGATGTGGTTCATATGGTACACGAATAGCATGATGCAGCTTGTTGTGGCCAGAGGGTTGAGTGGTCGCGATATGGGCAATACCAATTTGGAATGGTCATTGTGCGGGCACGCACTGTTCAGTTCAACCTGAAAATAGCGTCCTTCACGTGCAAGGGAGCCTGAACCTCACATTTGCACACACGGGCAAATTCGGGCAAATTCTCTGCTACATGTGCGAGGTGGTTCGTATGGTACACGAACATCATGATGCACCTTGTTTTGACCAGGGGGTTGAGTGGTCGAGATATGGGCAATACCAATTTGGAATGGTCATTGTGCGGGCACGCACTGTTCAGTTCAACCTGAAAAAAGCGTCCTTCACGTGCAAGGGAGCCTAAACCTCACATTTGCACACTCGGGCAAATTCGGGCAAATTCTCTGCTACACGTGCGACGTGGTTCATATGGTACACGAATAGCATGATGCAGCTTGTTGTGGCCAGAGGGTTGAGTGGTCGAGATATGGGCAATACCAATTTGGAATGGTCATTGTGCGGGCACGCACTGTTCAGTTCAACCTGAAAATAGTGTCCTTCACGTGCAAGGGAGCCTAAAGCCCACATTTGCGCACACGGGCAAATTCGGGCAAATTCTCTGCTACACGTGCGACGTGGTTCGTATGGTACACTAACAGCATGATGCAGGTTGTTCTGGCCAGAGGGTTGAGTGGTCCCGATATGGGCAATACCAATTTGGAATGGTCATCGTGCGGGCACGCACTGTTCAGTTCAACCTGAAAATAGCGTCATTCGCGTGCAAGGGATCCTAAAACCCACATATGCGCACACGGGCAAATTCGAGCAAATTCTCTGCTACAGGTGCGACGTGGTTCGTATGGTACACGAAAATCATGATGCAGTTTTGTCTGGCCTGAGGGTTGAGTGGTCGAGATATGGGCAGTACCAATTTCAAATGGGCATTGTGCGGGCGCATACTGTTCAGCTCGACCTGAAAATAGCGTCCTTCGCGTGCCGGGGAGCCTAAGCCGCACATTTCCACACACGGGCAAATTCGGGCAAATTGTCTGCTACATGTGCGAGGTGGTTCGTATGGTACACGAACATCATACTGCAGCTTGTTCTGGCCAGAGGGTTAAGTGCTTGAGATATGGGCAACACCAATTTGAAATCGGCATTGTGCGGGCACGTACTGTTCGGTTCAACCTGGAAATAAGGTTATTCGCGTGCAAGGGAGCCTGAACCTCACATTTGCGCACACGGGCAAATTCGGGCAAATTCTCTGCTACACGTGCGGGGTGGTTCGTATGGTACACGAACATCATGATGCACCTTGTTTTGACCAGGGGGTTGAGTGGTCGAGATATGGGCAATACCAATTTGAAATGGGCATTGTGCGGGCACGTACTGTGAAGTTCAACCTGGAAATAAGGTTATTCGCGTGCAAGGGAGCCTGAACCTCACATTTGCGCACACGGGCAAATTCGGGCAAATTCTCTGCTACACGTGCGACGTGGTTCGTATGGTACACGAACATCATGATGCACCTTGTTTTGGCCAGAGGGTTGAGTGGTCGAGATATGGGCAATACCAATTTGAAATGGTCATTGTGTGGGCACGCACTGTTCAGTTCAACCTGAAAATAGCGTCCTTCGCGTGCAAGGGAGCCTAAACCTCACATTTGCACACACGGGCAAATTCGGGCAAATTCTCTGCTACATGTGCGAGGTGGTTCGTATGGTACACGAACATCATGATGCACCTTGTTTTGACCAGGGGGTTGAGTGGTCGAGATATGGGCAATACCAATTTGGAATGGTCATTGTGCGGGCACGCACTGTTCAGTTCAACCTGAAAATGGCGTCCTTCACGTGCAAGGGAGCCTAAACCTCACATTTGCACACACGGGCAAATTCGGGCAAATTCTCTGCTACACGTGCGACGCGGTTCGTATGGTACACGAATAGCATGATGCAGCTTGTTGTGGCCAGAGGGTTGAGTGGTTGAGATATGGGCAATACCAATTTGAAATCGGCATTGTGCGGGCACGTACTGTTCGGTTCAACCTGGAAATAAGGTTATTCGCGTGCAAGGGAGCCCGAACCTCACATTTGCGCACACGGGCAAATTCGGGCAAATTCTCTGCTACACGTGCGAGGTGGTTCGTATGGTACACGAACATCATGATGCACCTTGTTTTGACCAGGGGGTTGAGTGGTCGAGATATGCGCAATACCAATTTGAAATGGTCATTGTGCGGGCACGCACTGTTCAGTTCAACCTGAAAATAGCGTCCTTCGCGTGCAAGGGAGCCTAAACCTCACATTTGCACACACGCGCAAATTCGGGCAAATTCTCTGCTACACGTGCGACGTGGTTCGTATGGTACACGAACAGCATGATGCAGCTTGTTCTGGCCGGAGGGTTGAGTGGTTGTGATATGGGCAATACCAATTTGAAATGGGCATTGTGCGGGCACGTACTGTGAAGTTCAAGCTGAAAATAGCGTCACTCGTGTGCAAGGGAGCCTGAACCTCACATTTGCACACACGGGCAAACTCGGGCAAATTCTCTGCTACATGTGCGAGGTGGTTCGTATGGTACACGAACATCATGATGCACCTTGTTTTGACCAGGGGGTTGAGTGGTCGAGATATGGGCAATACCAATTTGAAATGGTCGATGTGTGGGCACGCACTGTTCAGTTCAACCTGAAAATGGCGTCCTTCGCGTGGAAGGGAGCCTAAACCTCACATTTGCACACACGGGCAAATTCGGGCAAATTGTCTGCTACACGTGCAACGTGGTTCGTATGGTACACGAACAGCATGATGCAGCTTGTTCTGGCCAGAGGGTTGAGTGGTTGTGATATGGGCAATAACAATTTGAAATGGGCATTGTGCGGGCACGTACTGTTCAGTTCAACCTGAAAATAGCGTCACTCGTGTGCAAGGGAGCCTGAACCTCACACTTGCACACACGGGCAAATTCTCTGCTACATGTGCGAGGTGGTTCGTATGGTACACGAACATCATGCTGCAGCTTGTTCTGGCCAGAGGGTTAAGTGCTCGAGATATGGGCAACACCAATTTGAAATCGGCATTGTGCGGGCACGTACTGTTCGGTTCAACCTGGAAATAAGGTTATTCGCGTGCAAGGGAGCCTGAACCTCACATTTGCGCACACGGGCAAATTCGGGCAAATTCTCTGCTACACGTGCGGGGTGGTTCGTATGGTACACGAACATCATGATGCACCTTGTTTTGACCAGGGGGTTGAGTGGTCGAGATATGGGCAATACCAATTTGAAATGGGCATTGTGCGGGCACGTACTGTGAAGTTCAACCTGGAAATAAGGTTATTCGCGTGCAAGGGAGCCTGAACCTCACATTTGCGCACACGGGCGAATTCGGGCAAATTCTCTGCTACACGTGCGACGTGGTTCGTATGGTACACGAACATCATGATGCACCTTGTTTTGGCCAGAGGGTTGAGTGGTCGAGATATGGGCAATACCAATTTGGAATGGTCATTGTGCGGGCACGCACTGTTCAGTTCAACCTGAAAATGGCGTCCTTCACGTGCAAGGGAGCCTAAACCTCACATTTGCACACACGGGCAAATTCGGGCAAATTCTCTGCTACACGTGCGACGCGGTTCGTATGGTACACGAATAGCATGATGCAGCTTGTTGTGGCCAGAGGGTTGAGTGGTTGAGATATGGGCAATACCAATTTGAAATCGGCATTGTGCGGGCACGTACTGTTCGGTTCAACCTGGAAATAAGGTTATTCGCGTGCAAGGGAGCCTGAACCTCACATTTGCGCACACGGGCAAATTCGGGCAAATTCTCTGCTACACGTGCGAGGTGGTTCGTATGGTACACGAACATCATGATGCACCTTGTTTTGACCAGGGGGTTGAGTGGTCGAGATATGCGCAATACCAATTTGAAATGGTCATTGTGCGGGCACGCACTGTTCAGTTCAACCTGAAAATAGCGTCCTTCGCGTGCAAGGGAGCCTAAACCTCACATTTGCACACACGCGCAAATTCGGGCAAATTCTCTGCTACACGTGCGACGTGGTTCGTATGGTACACGAACAGCATGATGCAGCTTGTTCTCGCCGGAGGGTTGAGTGGTTGTGATATGGGCAATACCAATTTGAAATGGGCATTGTGCGGGCACGTACTGTGAAGTTCAAGCTGAAAATAGCGTCACTCGTGTGCAAGGGAGCCTGAACCTCACATTTGCACACACGGGCAAACTCGGGCAAATTCTCTGCTACATGTGCGAGGTGGTTCGTATGGTACACGAACATCATGATGCACCTTGTTTTGACCAGGGGGTTGAGTGGTCGAGATATGGGCAATACCAATTTGAAATGGTCGATGTGTGGGCACGCACTGTTCAGTTCAACCTGAAAATGGCGTCCTTCGCGTGGAAGGGAGCCTAAACCTCACATTTGCACACACGGGCAAATTCGGGCAAATTGTCTGCTACACGTGCAACGTGGTTCGTATGGTACACGAACAGCATGATGCAGCTTGTTCTGGCCAGAGGGTTGAGTGGTTGTGATATGGGCAATAACAATTTGAAATGGGCATTGTGCGGGCACGTACTGTTCAGTTCAACCTGAAAATAGCGTCACTCGTGTGCAAGGGAGCCTGAACCTCACACTTGCACACACGGGCAAATTCTCTGCTACATGTGCGAGGTGGTTCGTATGGTACACGAACATCATGCTGCAGCTTGTTCTGGCCAGAGGGTTAAGTGCTCGAGATATGGGCAACACCAATTTGAAATCGGCATTGTGCGGGCACGTACTGTTCGGTTCAACCTGGAAATAAGGTTATTCGCGTGCAAGGGAGCCTGAACCTCACATTTGCGCACACGGGCAAATTCGGGCAAATTCTCTGCTACACGTGCGGGGTGGTTCGTATGGTACACGAACATCATGATGCACCTTGTTTTGACCAGGGGGTTGAGTGGTCGAGATATGGGCAATACCAATTTGAAATGGGCATTGTGCGGGCACGTACTGTGAAGTTCAACCTGGAAATAAGGTTATTCGCGTGCAAGGGAGCCTGAACCTCACATTTGCGCACACGGGCAAATTCGGGCAAATTCTCTGCTACACGTGCGACGTGGTTCGTATGGTACACGAACATCATGATGCACCTTGTTTTGGCCAGAGGGTTGAGTGGTCGAGATATGGGCAATACCAATTTGGAATGGTCATTGTGCGGGCACGCACTGTTCAGTTCAACCTGAAAATGGCGTCCTTCACGTGCAAGGGAGCCTAAACCTCACATTTGCACACACGGGCAAATTCGGGCAAATTCTCTGCTACACGTGCGACGCGGTTCGTATGGTACACGAATAGCATGATGCAGCTTGTTGTGGCCAGAGGGTTGAGTGGTTGAGATATGGGCAATACCGATTTGAAATCGGCATTGTGCGGGCACGTACTGTTCGGTTCAACCTGGAAATAAGGTTATTCGCGTGCAAGGGAGCCTGAACCTCACATTTGCGCACACGGGCAAATTCGGGCAAATTCTCTGCTACACGTGCGAGGTGGTTCGTATGGTACACGAACATCATGATGCACCTTGTTTTGACCAGGGGGTTGAGTGGTCGAGATATGCGCAATACCAATTTGAAATGGTCATTGTGCGGGCACGCACTGTTCAGTTCAACCTGAAAATAGCGTCCTTCGCGTGCAAGGGAGCCTGAACCTCACATTTGCGCACACGGGCAAATTCGGGCAAATTCTCTGCTACACGTGCGACGTGGTTCGTATGGTACACGAACATCATGATGCACCTTGTTTTGGCCAGAGGGTTGAGTGGTCGAGATATGGGCAATACCAATTTGGAATGGTCATTGTGCGGGCACGCACTGTTCAGTTCAACCTGAAAATGGCGTCCTTCACGTGCAAGGGAGCCTAAACCTCACATTTGCACACACGCGCAAATTCGGGCAAATTCTCTGCTACACGTGCGACGTGGTTCGTATGGTACACGAACAGCATGATGCAGCTTGTTCTGGCCGGAGGGTTGAGTGGTTGTGATATGGGCAATACCAATTTGAAATGGGCATTGTGCGGGCACGTACTGTGAAGTTCAAGCTGAAAATAGCGTCACTCGTGTGCAAGGGAGCCTGAACCTCACATTTGCACACACGGGCAAACTCGGGCAAATTCTCTGCTACATGTGCGAGGTGGTTCGTATGGTACACGAACATCATGATGCACCTTGTTTTGACCAGGGGGTTGAGTGGTCGAGATATGGGCAATACCAATTTGAAATGGTCATTGTGCGGGCACGCACTGCTCAGTTCAACCTGAAAATAGCGTCCTTCGCGTGCAAGGGAGCCTAAACCTCACATTTGCACACACGGGCAGATTCAGGCAAATTGTCTGCTACACGTGCAACGTGGTTCGTATGGTACACGAACAGCATGATGCAGCTTGTTCTGGCCAGAGGGTTGAGTGGTTGTGATATGGGCAATACCAATTTGAAATGGGCATTGTGCGGGCACGTACTGTTCAGTTCAACCTGAAAATAGCGTCACTCGTGTGCAAGGGAGCCTGAACCTCACACTTGCACACACGGGCAAATTCGGGCAAATTCTCTGCTACATGTGCGAGGTGGTTCGTATGGTACACGAACATCATGATGCACCTTGTTTTGACCAGGGGGTTGAGTGGTCGAGATATGGGCAATACCAATTTGGAATGGTCATTGTGCGGGCACGCACTCTTCAGTTCAACCTGAAAATAGCGTCCTTCACGTGCAAGGGAGCCTAAACCTCACATTTGCACACACGGGCAAATTCGGGCAAATTCTCTGCTATACGTGCGACGTGGTTCGTATGGTACACGAACAGCATGATGCAGCTTGTTCTGGCCGGAGGGTTGAGTGGTTGTGATATGGGCAATACCAATTTGAAATGGGCATTGTGCGGGCACGTACTGTGAAGTTCAACCTGAAAATAGCGTCATTCGCGTGCAAGGGAGCCTGAACCTCACATTTGCACACACGTGCAAATTCGGGCAAATTCTCTGCTACACGTGCGAGGTGGTTCGTATGGTACACGAACATCATGATGCACCTTGTTTTGACCAGGGGGTTGAGTGGTCGAGATATGGGCAATACCAATTTGGAATGGTCATTGTGCGGGCACGTACTGTTCAGTTCAACCTGAAAATAGCGTCACTCGTGTGCAAGGGAGCCTGAACCTCACATTTGCACACACGGGCAAATTCGGGCAAATTCTCTGCTACATGTGCGAGGTGGTTCGTATGGTACACGAACATCATGATGCACCTTGTTTTGACCAGGGGGTTGAGTGGTCGAGATATGGGCAATACCAATTTGGAATGGTCATTGTGCGGGCACGCACTGTTCAGTTCAACCTGAAAATAGCGTCCTTCACGTGCAAGGGAGCCTAAAGCCCAGATTTGCGCACACGGGCAAATTCGGGCAAATTCTCTGCTACACGTGCGATGTGGTTCGTATGGTACACGAACAACATGCTGCAGCTTGTTCTGGCCAGATGGTTAAGTGGTCGAGATATGGGCAATACCAATTTGAAATCGGCATTGTGCGGGCACGTACTGTTCTGTTCAACCTGGAAATAAGGTTATTCGCGTGCAAGGGAGCCTAAACCTCACATTTGCACACACGGGCAGATTCGGGCAAATTCTCTGCTACACGTGCGACGTGGTTCGTATGGTACACGAACATCATGATGCAGCTTGTTCTGGCCGGAGGGTTGGGTGGTTGTGATATGGGCAATACCAATTTGAAATGGGCATTGTGCGGGCACGTACTGTGAAGTTCAACCTGAAAATAGCCTCATTCGCGTGCAAGGGAGCCTGAACCTCACATTTGCACACACGGGCAAATTCGGGCAAATTCTCTGCTACACGTGCGACGTGGTTCGTATGGTACACGAACAGCATGATGCAGCTTGTTCTGGCCGGAGGGTTGAGTGGTTGTGATATGGGCAATACCAATTTGAAATGGGCATTGTGCGGGCACGCACTGTGAAGTTCAACCTGAAAATAGCGTCATTCGCGTGCAAGGGAGCCTAAAGCCCAGATTTGCGCACACGGGCAAATTCGGGCAAATTCTCTGCTACACGTGCGATGTGGTTCGTATGGTACACGAACAACATGATGCAGCTTGTTCTGGCCAGAGGGTTGAGTGGTCGAGATATGGGCAATACCAATTTGAAATCGGCATTGTGCGGGCACGTACTGTTCGGTTCAACCTGGAAATAAGGTTATTCGCGTGCAAGGGAGCCTAAACCTCACATTTGCACACACGGGCAAATTCGGGCAAATTCTCTGCTACACGTGCGGGGTGGTTCGTATGGTACACGAACATCATGATGCACCTTGTTTTGACCAGGGGGTTGAGTGGTCGAGATATGGGCAATACCAATTTGGAATGGTCATTGTGCATGCACGTACTGTTCAGTTCAACCTGAAAATAGCGTCCTTCACGTGTAAGGGAGCCTAAGCCGCACATTTCCACACACGGGCGAATTCGGACAAATTCTCTGCTACACGTGCGACGTGGTTCGTATGGTACACGAATAGCATGATGCAGCTTGTTGTGGCCAGAGGGTTGAGTGGTTGAGATATGGGCAATACCAAATTGAAACGGCCATTGTGCGGACACGTACTGTTCAGTTCAACCTGAAAATAGCGTCATTCGCGTGCAAGGGAGCCTAAAGCCCACATTTGCGCACACGGGCGAGTTAAGACAAATTCTCTGCTACACGTGCGACGTGGTTCGTGTGGTACACGAATAGCATGATGCAGCTTGTTGTGGCCAGAGGGTTGAGTGGTCGAGATATGGGCAATACCAAATTGAAACGGCCATTGTGCGGGCACGTACTGTTCAGTTCAACCTGAAAATAGCGTCACTCGTGTGCAAGGGAGCCTAAACCTCACATTTGCACACACGGGCAAATTCGGGCAAATTCTCTGCTACACGTGCGACGTGGTTTGTATGGTACACGAACAGCATGATGCAGCTTGTTCTGGCCGGAGGGTTGAGTGGTCGCGATATGGGCAACACCAATTTGAAATGGGCATTGTGCGGGCACGCACTGTTCAGTTCAACCTGAAAATAGCGTCCTTCACGTGCAAGGGAGCCTGAACCTCACATTTGCACACACGGGCAAATTCGGGCAAATTCTCTGCTACACGTGCGACGTGGTTCGTATGGTACGCGAACAGCATGATGCACCTTGTTCTGGCCGGAGGGTTGAGTGGTTGTGATATGGGCAATACCAATTTGAAATGGGCATTGTGCGGGCACGTACTGTGAAGTTCAACCTGAACGTAGCGTCGTTCACCTGCAAGGGAGCCTAAACCTCACATTTGCACACACGGGCAAATTCGGGCAAATTCTCTGCTACATGTGCGAGGTGGTTCGTATGGTACACGAACATCATGATGCAACTTGTTTTGACCAGGGGGTTGAGTGGTTGTGATATGGGCAATACCAATTTGAAATGGGCATTGTGCGGGCACGTACTGTGAAGTTCAACCTGAAAATAGCGTCCTTCACGTGCAAGGGAGCCTAAAGCCCAGATTTGCGCACACGGGCAAATTCGGGCAAATTCCCTGCTACACGTGCGATGTGGTTTGTATGGTACACGAACAACATGCTGCAGCTTGTTCTGGCCAGAGGGTTAAGTGGTCGAGATATGGGCAATACCAATTTGAAATCGGCATTGTGCGGGCACGTACTGTTCGGTTCAACCTGAAAATAAGGTTATTCGCGTGCAAGGGAGCCTGAACCTCACATTTGCGCACACGGGCAAATTCGGGCAAATTCTCTGCTACACGTGCGGGGTGGTCCGTATGGTACACGAACATCATGATGCACCTTGTTTTGACCAGGGGGTTGAGTGGTCGAGATATGGCAAATACCAATTTGGAAAGGTCATTGTGCGGGCACGCACTGTTCAGTTCAACCTGAAAATAGTGTCCTTCATGTGCAAGGGAGCCTAAACCTCACATTTGCACACACGGGCAAATTCGGGCAAATTCTCTGCTACACGTGCGACGTGGTTCGTATGGTACACGAACAGCATGATGCAGCTTGTTCTGGCCGGAGGGTTGAGTGGTCGAGATATGGGCAATACCAATTTGGAATGGTCATTGTGCGGGCACGCACTGTTTAGTTCAACCTGAAAATAGCGTCCTTCACATGCAAGGGAGCCTAAACCTCACATTTGCACACACGGGCAAATTCGGGCAAATTCTCTGCTACACGTGCGACGTGGTTCGTATGGTACACGAATAGCATGATGCAGCTTGTTGTGGCCGGAGGGTTGAGTGGTTGTGATATGGGCAATACCAATTTGAAATGGGCATTGTGCAGGCACGTACTGTTCGGTTCAACCTGGAAATAAGGTTATTCGCGTGCAAGGGAGCCTGAACCTCACATTTGCGCACACGGGCAAATTCGGGCAAATTCTCTGCTACACGTGCGGGGTGGTTCGTATGGTACACGAACATCATGATGCACCTTGTTTTGACCAGGGGGTTGAGTGGTCGAGATATGGGCAATACCAATTTGAAATCGGCATTGTGCGGGAACGTACTGTTCGGTTCAACCTGGAAATAAGGTTATTCGCGTGCAAGGGAGCCTGAACCTCACATTTGCGCACACGGGCAAATTCGGGCAAATTCTCTGCTACACGTGCGACGTGGTTCGTATGGTACGCGAACAGCATGATGCACCTTGTTCTGGCCGGAGGGTTGAGTGGTTGTGATATGGGCAATACCAATTTGAAATGGGCATTGTGCGGGCACGTACTGTGAAGTTCAACCTGAACGTAGCGTCGTTCACCTGCAAGGGAGCCTAAACCTCACATTTGCACACACCGGCAAATTCGGGCAAATTCTCTGCTACATGTGCGAGGTGGTTCGTATGGTACACGAACATCATGATGCAACTTGTTTTGACCAGGGGGTTGAGTGGTTGTGATATGGGCAATACCAATTTGAAATGGGCATTGTGCGGGCACGTACTGTGAAGTTCAACCTGAAAATAGCGTCCTTCACGTGCAAGGGAGCCTGAACCTCACATTTGCACACACGGGCAAATTCGGGCAAATTCTCTGCTACACGTGCGACGTGGTTCATATGGTACACGAACAGCATGATGCAGCTTGTTCTGGCCGGAGGGTTGAGTGGTTGTGATATGGGCAATACCAATTTGAAATGGGCATTGTGCGGGCACGTACTGTGAAGTTCAACCTGAAAAAGGCGTCATTCGCGTGCAAGGGAGCCTAAAGCCCAGATTTGCGCACACGGGCAAATTCGGGCAAATTCCCTGCTACACGTGCGATGTGGTTCGTATGGTACACGAACAACATGCTGCAGCTTGTTCTGGCCAGAGGGTTAAGTGTTCGAGATATGGGCAATACCAATTTGAAATCGGCATTGTGCGGGCACGTACTGTTCGGTTCAACCTGAAAATAAGGTTATTCGCGTGCAAGGGAGCCTGAACCTCACATTTGCGCACACGGGCAAATTCGGGCAAATTCTCTGCTACACGTGCGACGTGGTTCGTATGGTACACGAACATCATGATGCAGCTTGTTTTGACCAGGGGGTTGAGTGGTCGAGATATGGCAAATACCAATTTGGAAAGGTCATTGTGCGGGCACGCACTGTTCAGTTCAACCTGAAAATAGCGTCCTTCACGTGCAAGGGAGCCTAAACCTCACATTTGCACACACGGGCAAATTCGGGCAAATTCTCTGCTACACGTGCGACGTGGTTCGTATGGTACACGAACAGCATGATGCAGCTTGTTCTGGCCAGAGGGTTGAGTGGTTGTGATATGGGCAATACCAATTTGAAATGGGCATTGTGCGGGCTGGTACTGTTCGGTTCAACCTGGAAATAAGGTTATTCGCGTGCAAGGGAGCCTGAACCTCACATTTGCGCACACGGGCAAATTCGGGCAAATTCTCTGCTACACGTGCGGGGTGGTTCGTATGGTACACGAACATCATGATGCACCTTGTTTTGACCAGGGGGTTGAATGGTCGAGATATGAGCAATACCAATTTGAAATGGTCATTGTGCGGGCACGCACTGTTCAGTTCAACCTGAAAATAGCGTCCTTCACGTGCAAGGGAGCCTAAACCTCACATTTGCACACACGGGCAAATTCGGGCAAATTCTCTGCTACACGTGCGACGTGGTTCGTATGGTACACGAACAGCATGATGCAGCTTGTTCTGGCCGGAGGGTTGAGTGGTCGAGATATGGGCAATACCAATTTGGAATGGTCATTGTGCGGGCACGCACTGTTCAGTTCAACCTGAAAATAGCGTCCTTCACGTGCAAGGGAGCCTAAACCTCACATTTGCACACACGGGCAAATTCGGGCAAATTCTCTGCTACACGTGCGACGTGGTTCGTATGGTACACGAATAGCATGATGCAGCTTGTTGTGGCCAGAGGGTTGAGTGGTTGAGATATGGGCAATACCAATTTGAAATCGGCATTGTGCGGGCACGTACTGTTCGGTTCAACCTGGAAATAAGGTTATTCGCGTGCAAGGGAGCCTGAACCTCACATTTGCGCACACGGGCAAATTCGGGCAAATTCTCTGCTACACGTGCGGGGTGGTTCGTATGGTACACGAACATCATGATGCACCTTGTTTTGACCAGGGGGTTGAGTGGTCGAGATATGGGCAATACCAATTTGAAATCGGCATTGTGCGGGCACGTACTGTGAAGTTCAACCTGAACGTAGCGTCGTTCACCTGCAAGGGAGCCTAAACCTCACATTTGCACACACGGGCAAATTCGGGCAAATTCTCTGCTACATGTGCGACGTGGTTCGTATGGTACACGAACATCATGATGCAACTTGTTTTGACCAGGGGGTTGAGTGGTTGTGATATGGGCAATACCAATTTGAAATGGGCATTGTGCGGGCACGTACTGTGAAGTTCAACATGAAAATAGCGTCCTTCACGTGCAAGGGAGCCTGAACCTCACATTTGCACACACGGGCAAATTCGGGCAAATTCTCTGCTACACGTGCGACGTGGTTCATATGGTACACGAACAGCATGATGCAGCTTGTTCTGGCCGGAGGGTTGAGTGGTTGTGATATGGGCAATACCAATTTGAAATGGGCATTGTGCGGGCACGTACTGTGAAGTTCAACCTGAAAATAGCGTCATTCGCGTGCAAGGGAGCCTAAAGCCCAGATTTGCGCACACGGGCAAATTCGGGCAAATTCCCTGCTACACGTGCGATGTGGTTCGTATGGTACACGAACAACATGCTGCAGCTTGTTCTGGCCAGAGGGTTAAGTGGTCGAGATATGGGCAATACCAATTTGAATTCGGCATTGTGCGGGCACGTACTGTTCGGTTCAACCTGAAAATAAGGTTATTCGCGTGCAAGGGAGCCTGAACCTCACATTTGCGCACACGGGCAAATTCGGGCAAATTCTCTGCTACACGTGCGGGGTGGTTCGTATGGTACACGAACATCATGATGCAGCTTGTTTTGACCAGGGGGTTGAGTGGTCGAGATATGGCAAATACCAATTTGAAATGGTCATTGTGCGGGCACGCATTGTTCAGTTCAACCTGAAAATAGCGTCCTTCACGTGCAAGGGAGCCTAAACTTCACATTTGCACACACGGGCAAATTCGGGCAAATTCTCTGCTACACGTGCGACGTGGTTCGTATGGTACACGAACAGCATGATGCAGCTTGTTCTGGCCGGAGGGTTGGGTGGTCGAGATATGGGCAATACCAATTTGGAATGGTCATTGTGCGGGCACGCACTGTTCAGTTCAACCTGAAAATAGCGTCCTTCACGTGCAAGGGAGCCTAAACCTCACATTTGCACACACGGGCAAATTCGGGCAAATTCTCTGCTACACGTGCGACGTGGTTCGTATGGTACACGAACAGCATGATGCAGCTTGTTCTGGCCGGAGGGTTGAGTGGTTGTGATATGGGCAATACCAATTTGAAATGGGCATTGTGCGGGCACGTACTGTGAAGTTCAACCTGGAAATAAGGTTATTCGCGTGCAAGGGAGCCTGAACCTCACATTTGCGCACACGGGCAAATTCGGGCAAATTCTCTGCTACACGTGCGGGGTGGTTCGTATGGTACACGAACATCATGATGCACCTTGTTTTGACCAGGGGGTTGAATGGTCGAGATATGAGCAATACCAATTTGGAATGGTCATTGTGCGGGCACGCACTGTTCAGTTCAACCTGAAAATAGCGTCCTTCACGTGCAAGGGAGCCTAAACCTCACATTTGCACACACGGGCAAATTCGGGCAAATTCTCTGCTACACGTGCGACGTGGTTCGTATGGTACACGAACAGCATGATGCAGCTTGTTCTGGCCGGAGGGTTGAGTGGTCGAGATATGGGCAATACCAATTTGGAATGGTCATCGTGCGGGCACGCACTGTTTAGTTCAACCTGAAAATAGCGTCCTTCACGTGCAAGGGAGCCTAAACCTCACATTTGCACACACGGGGAAATTCGGGCAAATTCTCTGCTACACGTGCGACGTGGTTCGTATGGTACACGAATAGCATGATGCAGCTTGTTGTGGCCAGAGGGTTGAGTGGTTGAGATATGGGCAATACCAATTTGAAATCGGCATTGTGCGGGCACGTACTGTTCGGTTCAACCTCGAAATAAGGTTATTCGCGTGCAAGGGAGCCTGAACCTCACATTTGCGCACACGGGCAAATTCGGGCAAATTCTCTGCTACACGTGCGGGGTGGTTCGTATGGTACACGAACATCATGATGCACCTTGTTTTGACCAGGGGGTTGAGTGGTCGAGATATGGGCAATACCAATTTGAAATCGGCATTGTGCGGGCACGTACTGTTCGGTTCAACCTGGAAATAAGGTTATTCGCGTGCAAGGGAGCCTGAACCTCACATTTGCGCACACGGGCAAATTCGGGCAAATTCCCTGCTACACGTGCGACGTGGTTCGTATGGTACACGAACAACATGATGCAGCTTGTTCTGGCCGGAGGGTTGAGTGGTTGTGATATGGGCAATACCAATTTGAAATGGGCATTGTGCGGGCACCTACTGTTCGGTTCAACCTGGAAATAAGGTTATTCGCGTGCAAGGGAGCCTGAACCTCATATTTGCACACACGGGCAAATTCGGGCAAATTCTCTCCTACACGTGCGACGTGGTTCGTATGGTACACGAACAGCATGATGCAGCTTGTTGTGGCCGGAGGGTTGAGTGGTTGTGATATGGGCAATACCAATTTGAAATGGGCATTGTGCGGGCACGTACTGTGAAGTTCAACGTAAAAATAGCGTCACTCGTGTGCAAGGGAGCCTGAACCTCACATTTGCACACACGTGCAAATTCGGGCAAATTCTCTGCTACATGTGCGAGGTGGTTCGTATGGTACACGAACATCATGATGCACCTTGTTTTGACCAGGGGGTTGAGTGGTCGAGATATGGGCAATACCAATTTGGAATGGTCATTGTGCGGGCACGCACTGTTCAGTTCAACCTGAAAATAGCGTCCTTCGCGTGCAAGGGAGCCTAAACCTCACATTTGCACACACGGGCAAATTCGGGCAAATTCTCTGCTACACGTGCGACGTGGTTCGTATGGTACACGAACAGCATGATGCAGCTTGTTGTGGCCAGAGGGTTGAGTGGTTGAGATATGGGCAATACCAAATTGAAACGGGTATTGTGCGGGCACGTACTATTCAGTTCAACCTGAAAATAGCGTCATTCGCGTGCAAGGCAGCCTAAAACCCACATATGCGCACACGGGCAAATTCGAGCAAATTCTCTGCTACAGGTGCGACGTGCTTCGTATGGTACACTAACAGCATGATGCAGCTTGTTCTGGCCAGAGGGTTGAGTGGTCGAGATATGGGCAATACCAATTTGAAATGGGCATTGTGCGGGCACGTACTGTTCAGTTCAACCTGAAAATAGCGTCCTTCGCGCGCAAGGGAGCCTAAACCTCACATTTGCACACACGGGCAAATTCGGGCAAATTCCCTGCTACACGTGCGATGTGGTTCGTATGGTACACGAACATCATGATGCACCTTGTTTTGGCCAGAGGGTTGAGTGGTCGAGATATGGGCAATACCAATTTGAAATGGTCATTGTGCGGGCACGCACTGTTCAGTTCAACCCGAAAATAGCGTCCTTCACGTGCAAGGGAGCCTAAACCTCACATTTGCACACACGGGCAAATTCGGGCAAATTCTCTGCTACACGTGCGACGTGGTTCGTATGGTACACGAACAGCATGATGCAGCTTGTTCTGGCCGGAGGGTTGAGTGGTTGTGATATGGGCAATACCAATTTGAAATGGGCATTGTGCGGGCACGTACTGTTCGGTTCAACCTGGAAATAAGGTTATTCGCGTGCAAGGGAGGCTGAACCTCACATTTGCACACACGGGCAAATTCGGGCAAATTCTCTCCTACACGTGCGACGTGGTTCGTATGGTACACGAACAGCATGATGCAGCTTGTTGTGGCCGGAGGGTTGAGTGGTTGTGATATGGGCAATACCAATTTGAAATGGGCATTGTGCGGGCACGTACTGTGAAGTTCAACGTAAAAATAGCGTCACTCGTGTGCAAGGGAGCCTGAACCTCACATTTGCACACACGTGCAAATTCGGGCAAATTCTCTGCTACATGTGCGAGGTGGTTCGTATGGTACACGAACATCATGATGCACCTTGTTTTGACCAGGGGGTTGAGTGGTCGAGATATGGGCAATACCAATTTGGAATGGTCATTGTGCGGGCACGCACTGTTCAGTTCAACCTGAAAATAGCGTCCTTCGCGTGCAAGGGAGCCTAAACCTCACATTTGCACACACGGGCAAATTCGGGCAAATTCTCTGCTACACGTGCGACGTGGTTGGTATGGTGCACGAACAGCATGATGCAGCTTGTTGTGGCCAGAGGGTTGAGTGGTTGAGATATGGGCAATACCAAATTGAAACGGGTATTGTGCGGGCACGTACTATTCAGTTCAACCTGAAAATAGCGTCATTCGCGTGCAAGGCAGCCTAAAACCCACATATGCGCACACGGGCAAATTCGGGCAAATTCTCTGCTACAGGTGCGACGTGCTTCGTATGGTACACTAACAGCATGATGCAGCTTGTTCTGGCCAGAGGGTTGAGTGGTCGAGATATGGGCAATACCAATTTGAAATGGGCATTGTGCGGGCACGTACTGTTCAGTTCAACCTGAAAATAGCGTCCTTCGCGCGCAAGGGAGCCTAAACCTCACATTTGCACACACGGGCAAATTCGGGCAAATTCTCTGCTACACGTGCCACGTGGTTCGTATGGTACACAAACAGCATGATGCAGCTTGTTCTGGCCAGAGGGTTGAGTGGTCGCGATATGGGCAACACCAATTTGAAATAAGCATTGTGCGGGCACGTACTGTTCAGTTCAACCTGCAAAATGGCGTCACTCGTGTGCAAGGGAGCCTGAACCTCACATTTGCACACACGGGCAAATTCGGGCAAATTCTCTGCTACATGTGCGAGGTGGTTCGTATGGTACACGAACATCATGATGCACCTTGTTTTGACCAGAGGGTTGAGTGGTCGAGATATGGGCAATACCAATTTGGAATGGTCATTGTGCGGGCACGCACTGTTCAGTTCAACCTGAAAATAGCGTCATTCGCGTGCAAGGGATCCTAAAACCCACATATGCGCACGCGGGCAAATTCGAGCAAATTCTCTGCTACAGGTGCGACGTGGTTCGTATGGTACACGAAAATCATGATGCAATTTTGTCCCGCCTGAGGGTTGAGTGGTCGAGATATGGGCAGTACCAATTTGAAATCGGCATTGTGCGGGCGCATACTGTTCAGCTCGACCTGAAAATAGCGTCCTTCGCGTGCCGGGGAGCCTAAGCCGCACATTTCCACACACGGGCAAATTCGGGCAAATTCTCTGCTACATGTGTGAGGTGGTTCGTATGGTACACGAACATCATGCTGCAGCTTGTTCTGGCCAGAGGGTTAAGTGGTCGAGATATGGGCAACACCAATTTGAAATCGGCATTGTGCGGGCACGTACTGTTCGGTTCAACCTGGAAATAAGGTTATTCGCGTGCAAGGGAGCCTGAACCTCACATTTGCGCACACGGGCAAATTCGGGCAAATTCTCTGCTACGCGTGCGGGGTGGTTCGTATGGTACACGAACATCATGATGCACCTTGTTTTGACCAGGGGGTTGAGTGGTCGAGATATGGGCAATACCAATTTGAAATGGGCATTGTGCGGGCACGTACTGTTCAGTTCAACCTGGAAATAAGGTTATTCGCGTGCAAGGGAGCCTGAACCTCACATTTGCGCACACGGGCAAATTCGGGCAAATTCTCTGCTACACGTGCGACGTGGTTCGTATGGTACACGAACATCATGATGCACCTTGTTTTGGAGAGAGGGTTGAGTGGTCGAGATATGGGCAATACCAATTTGAAATGGTCATTGTGCGGGCACGCACTGTTCAGTTCAACCTGAAAATAGCGTCCTTCGCGTGCAAGGGAGCCTAAACCTCACATTTGCACACACGGGCAAATTCGGGCAAATTCTCTGCTACATGTGCGAGGTGGTTCGTATGGTACACGAACATCATGATGCACCTTGTTTTGACCAGGGGGTTGAGTGGTCGAGATATGGGCAATACCAATTTGGAATGGTCATTGTGCGGGCACGCACTGTTCAGTTCAACCTGAAAATAGCGTCCTTCACGTGCAAGGGAGCCTAAACCTCACATTTGCACACACGGGCAAATTCGGGCAAATTCTGTGCTACACGTGCGACGTGGTTCGTATGGTACACGAACAGCATGATGCAGCTTGTTGTGGCCAGAGGGTTGAGTGGTTGTGATATGGGCAATACCAAATTGAAACGGGTATTGTGCGGGCACGTACTATTCAGTTCAACCTGAAAATAGCGTCATTCGCGTGCAAGGGAGCCTAAAACCCACATATGCGCACACGGGCAAATTCAGGCAAATTCTCTGCTACAGGTGCGACGTGGTTCGTATGGTACACTAACAGCATGATGCAGCTTGTTCTGGCCAGAGGGTTGAGTGGTCGAGATATGGGCAATACCAATTTGAAATGGGCATTGTGCGGGCACGTACTGTTCAGTTCAACCTGAAAATAGCGTCCTTCGCGTGCAAGGGAGCCTGAACCTCACATTTGCGCACACGGGCAAATTCGGGCAAATTCTCTGCTACACGTGCGACGTGGTTCGTATGGTACACGAACATCATGATGCACCTTGTTTTGGCCAGAGGGTTGAGTGGTCGAGATATGGGCAATACCAATTTGAAATGGTCATTGTGCGGGCACGCACTGTTCAGTTCAACCTGAAAATAGCGTCCTTCGCGTGCAAGGGAGCCTAAACCTCACATTTGCACACACGGGCAAATTCGGGCAAATTCTCTGCTACATGTGCGAGGTGGTTCGTATGGTACACGAACATCATGATGCACCTTGTTTTGACCAGGGGGTTGAGTGGTCGAGATATGGGCAATACCAATTTGGAATGGTCATTGTGCGGGCACGCACTGTTCAGTTCAACCTGAAAATAGCGTCCTTCACGTGCAAGGGAGCCTAAACCTCACATTTGCACACACGGGCAAATTCGGGCAATTTCTCTGCTACACGTGCGACGTGGTTCGTATGGTACACGAACAGCATGATGCAGCTTGTTGTGGCCAGAGGGTTGAGTGGTTGTGATATGGGCAATACCAAATTGAAACGGGTATTGTGCGGGCACGTACTATTCAGTTCAACCTGAAAATAGCGTCATTCGCGTGCAAGGGAGCCTAAAACCCACATATGCGCACACGGGCAAATTCAGGCAAATTCTCTGCTACAGGTGCGACGTGGTTCGTATGGTACACTAACAGCATGATGCAGCTTGTTCTGGCCAGAGGGTTGAGTGGTCGAGATATGGGCAATACCAATTTGAAATGGGCATTGTGCGGGCACGTACTGTTCAGTTCAACCTGAAAATAGCGTCCTTCGCGTGCAAGGGAGCCTAAACCTCACATTTGCACACACGGGCAAATTCGGGCAAATTCTCTGCTACACGTGCGACGTGGTTCGTATGGTACACGAACATCATGATGCATCTTGTTCTGGCCAGAGGGTTGAGTGGTCGAGATATGGGCAGTACCAATTTGAAATGGGCATTGTGCGGGCGCATACTGTTCAGTTCAACCTGAAAATTGCGTCCTTCGCGTGCAAGGGAGCCTAAACCTCACATTTGCACACACGGGCAAATTCGGGCAAATTCTCTGCTACATGTGCGAGGTGGTTCGTATGGTACACGAACATCATGATGCACCTTGTTTTGACCAGGGGGTTGAGTGGTCGAGATATGGGCAATACCAATTTGGAATGGTCATTGTGCGGGCACGTACTGTTCAGTTCGACCTGAAAATAGCGTCCTTCGCGTGCCGGGGAGCCTAAGCCGCACATTTCCACACACGGGCAAATTCGGGCAAATTCTCTGCTACATGTGCGAGGTGGTTCGTATGGTACACGAACATCATGCTGCAGCTTGTTCTGGCCAGAGGGTTAAGTGGTCGAGATATGGGCAACACCAATTTGAAATCGGCATTGTGCGGGCACGTACTGTTCGGTTCAACCTGGAAATAAGGTTATTCGCGTGCAAGGGAGCCTGAACCTCACATTTGCGCACACGGGCAAATTCGGGCAAATTTTCTGCTACACGTGCGGGGTGGTTCGTATGGTACAGGAACATCATGATGCACCTTGTTTTGACCAGGGGGTTGAGTGGTCGAGATATGGGCAATACCAATTTGAAATGGTCATTGTGCGGGCACGCACTGTTCAGTTCAACCTGAAAATTGCGTCCTTCACGTGCAAGGGAGCCTAAACCTCACATTTGCACACACGGGCAAATTCGGGCAAATTCTCTGCTACACGTGCGACGTGGTTCGTATGGTACACGAACAGCATGATGCAGCTTGTTCTGGCCGGAGGGTTGAGTGGTCGAGATATGGGCAATACCAATTTGGAATGGTCATTGTGCGGGCACGCACTGTTTAGTTCAACCTGAAAATAGCGTCCTTCACGTGCAAGGGAGCCTAAACCTCACATTTGCACACACGGGCAAATTCGGGCAAATTCTCTGCTACACGTGCGACGTGGTTCGTATGGTACACGAATAGCATGATGCAGCTTGTTGTGGCCAGAGGGTTGAGTGGTTGAGATATGGGCAATACCAATTTGAAATCGGCATTGTGCGGGCACGTACTGTTCGGTTCAACCTCGAAATAAGGTTATTCGCGTGCAAGGGAGCCTGAACCTCACATTTGCGCACACGGGCAAATTCGGGCAAATTCTCTGCTACACGTGCGGGGTGGTTCGTATGGTACACGAACATCATGATGCACCTTGTTTTGACCAGGGGGTTGAGTGGTCGAGATATGGGCAATACCAATTTGAAATCGGCATTGTGCGGGCACGTACTGTTCGGTTCAACCTGGAAATAAGGTTATTCGCGTGCAAGGGAGCCTGAACCTCACATTTGCGCACACGGGCAAATTCGGGCAAATTCCCTGCTACACGTGCGATGTGGTTCGTATGGTACACGAACATCATGATGCACCTTGTTTTGGCCAGAGGGTTGAGTGGTCGAGATATGGGCAATACCAATTTGATATGGTCATTGTGCGGGCACGCACTGTTCAATTCAACCCGAAAATAGCGTCCTTCACGTGCAAGGGAGCCTAAACCTCACATTTGCACACACGGGCAAATTCGGGCAAATTCTCTGCTACACGTGCGACGTGGTTCGTATGGTACACGAACAGCATGATGCAGCTTGTTCTGGCCGGAGGGTTGAGTGGTTGTGATATGGGCAATACCAATTTGAAATGGGCATTGTGCGGGCACCTACTGTTCGGTTCAACCTGGAAATAAGGTTATTCGCGTGCAAGGGAGCCTGAACCTCATATTTGCACACACGGGCAAATTCGGGCAAATTCTCTCCTACACGTGCGACGTGGTTCGTATGGTACACGAACAGCATGATGCAGCTTGTTGTGGCCGGAGGGTTGAGTAGTTGTGATATGGGCAATACCAATTTGAAATGGGCATTGTGCGGGCACGTACTGTGAGATTCAACGTAAAAATAGCGTCACTCGTGTGCAAGGGAGCCTGAACCTCACATTTGCACACACGTGCAAATTCGGGCAAATTCTCTGCTACATGTGCGAGGTGGTTCGTATGGTACACGAACATCATGATGCACCTTGTTTTGACCAGGGGGTTGAGTGGTCGAGATATGGGCAATACCAATTTGGAATGGTCATTGTGCGGGCACGCACTGTTCAGTTCAACCTGAAAATAGCGTCCTTCGCGTGCAAGGGAGCCTAAACCTCACATTTGCACACACGGGCAAATTCGGGCAAATTCTCTGCTACACGTGCGACGTGGTTCGTATGGTACACGAACAGCATGATGCAGCTTGTTGTGGCCAGAGGGTTGAGTGGTTGAGATATGGGCAATACCAAATTGAAACGGGTATTGTGCGGGCACGTACTATTCAGTTCAACCTGAAAATAGCGTCATTCGCGTGCAAGGCAGCCTAAAACCCACATATGCGCACACGGGCAAATTCGAGCAAATTCTCTGCTACAGGTGCGACGTGCTTCGTATGGTACACTAACAGCATGATGCAGCTTGTTCTGGCCAGAGGGTTGAGTGGTCGAGATATGGGCAATACCAATTTGAAATGGGCATTGTGCGGGCACGTACTGTTCAGTTCAACCTGAAAATAGCGTCCTTCGCGCGCAAGGGAGCCTAAACCTCACATTTGCACACACGGGCAAATTCGGGCAAATTCCCTGCTACACGTGCGATGTGGTTCGTATGGTACACGAACATCATGATGCACCTTGTTTTGGCCAGAGGGTTGAGTGGTCGAGATATGGGCAATACCAATTTGAAATGGTCATTGTGCGGGCACGCACTGTTCAGTTCAACCCGAAAATAGCGTCCTTCACGTGCAAGGGAGCCTAAACCTCACATTTGCACACACGGGCAAATTCGGGCAAATTCTCTGCTACACGTGCGACGTGGTTCGTATGGTACACGAACAGCATGATGCAGCTTGTTCTGGCCGGAGGGTTGAGTGGTTGTGATATGGGCAATACCAATTTGAAATGGGCATTGTGCGGGCACGTACTGTTCGGTTCAACCTGGAAATAAGGTTATTCGCGTGCAAGGGAGCCCGAACCTCACATTTGCACACACGGGCAAATTCGGGCAAATTCTCTCCTACACGTGCGACGTGGTTCGTATGGTACACGAACAGCATGATGCAGCTTGTTGTGGCCGGAGGGTTGAGTGGTTGTGATATGGGCAATACCAATTTGAAATGGGCATTGTGCGGGCACGTACTGCGAAGTTCAACGTAAAAATAGCGTCACTCGTGTGCAAGGGAGCCTGAACCTCACATTTGCACACACGTGCAAATTCGGGCAAATTCTCTGCTACATGTGCGAGGTGGTTCGTATGGTACACGAACATCATGATGCACCTTGTTTTGACCAGGGGGTTGAGTGGTCGAGATATGGGCAATACCAATTTGGAATGGTCATTGTGCGGGCACGCACTGTTCAGTTCAACCTGAAAATAGCGTCCTTCGCGTGCAAGGGAGCCTAAACCTCACATTTGCACACACGGGCAAATTCGGGCAAATTCTCTGCTACACGTGCGACGTGGTTCGTATGGTACACGAACAGCATGATGCAGCTTGTTGTGGCCAGAGGGTTGAGTGGTTGAGATATGGGCAATACCAAATTGAAACGGGTATTGTGCGGGCACGTACTATTCAGTTCAACCTGAAAATAGCGTCATTCGCGTGCAAGGCAGCCTAAAACCCACATATGCGCACACGGGCAAATTCGAGCAAATTCTCTGCTACAGGTGCGACGTGCTTCGTATGGTACACTAACAGCATGATGCAGCTTGTTCTGGCCAGAGGGTTGAGTGGTCGAGATATGGGCAATACCAATTTGAAATGGGCATTGTGCGGGCACGTACTGTTCAGTTCAACCTGAAAATAGCGTCCTTTGCGCGCAAGGGAGCCTAAACCTCACATTTGCACACACGGGCAAATTCGGGCAAATTCTCTGCTACACGTGCCACGTGGTTCGTATGGTACACAAACAGCATGATGCAGCTTGTTCTGGCCAGAGGGTTGAGTGGTCGTGATATGGGCAACACCAATTTGAAATAAGCATTGTGCGGGCACGTACTGTTCAGTTCAACCTGCAAAATGGCGTCACTCGTGTGCAAGGGAGCCTGAACCTCACATTTGCACACACGGGCAAATTCGGGCAAATTCTCTGCTACATGTGCGAGGTGGTTCGTATGGTACACGAACATCATGATGCACCTTGTTTTGACCAGAGGGTTGAGTGGTCGAGATATGGGCAATACCAATTTGGAATGGTCATTGTGAGGGCACGCACTGTTCAGTTCAACCTGAAAATAGCGTCATTCGCGTGCAAGGGATCCTAAAACCCACATATGCGCACGCGGGCAAATTCGAGCAAATTCTCTGCTACAGGTGCGACGTGGTTCGTATGGTACACGAAAATCATGATGCAGTTTTGTCTCGCCTGAGGGTTGAGTGGTCGAGATATGGGCAGTACCAATTTGAAATCGGCATTGTGCGGGCGCATACTGTTCAGCTCGACCTGAAAATAGCGTCCTTCGCGTGCCGGGGAGCCTAAGCCGCACATTTCCACACACGGGCAAATTCGGGCAAATTCTCTGCTACATGTGTGAGGTGGTTCGTATGGTACACGAACATCATGCTGCAGCTTGTTCTGGCCAGAGGGTTAAGTGGTCGAGATATGGGCAACACCAATTTGAAATCGGCATTGTGCGGGCACGTACTGTTCGGTTCAACCTGGAAATAAGGTTATTCGCGTGCAAAGGAGCCTGAACCTCACATTTGCGCACACGGGCAAATTCGGGCAAATTCTCTGCTACGCGTGCGGGGTGGTTCGTATGGTACACGAACATCATGATGCACCTTGTTTTGACCAGGGGGTTGAGTGGTCGAGATATGGGCAATACCAATTTGAAATGGGCATTGTGCGGGCACGTACTGTTCAGTTCAACCTGGAAATAAGGTTATTCGCGTGCAAGGGAGCCTGAACCTCACATTTGCGCACACGGGCAAATTCGGGCAAATTCTCTGCTACACGTGCGACGTGGTTCGTATGGTACACGAACATCATGATGCACCTTGTTTTGGCCAGGGGGTTGAGTGGTCGAGATATGGGCAATACCAATTTGAAATGGTCATTGTGCGGGCACGCACTGTTCAGTTCAACCTGAAAATAGCGTGCTTCGCGTGCAAGGGAGCCTAAACCTCACATTTGCACACACGGGCAAATTCGGGCAAATTCTCTGCTACATGTGCGAGGTGGTTCGTATGGTACACGAACATCATGATGCACCTTGTTTTGACCAGGGGGTTGAGTGGTCGAGATATGGGCAATACCAATTTGGAATGGTCATTGTGCGGGCACGGACTGTTCAGTTCAACCTGAAAATAGCGTCCTTCACGTGCAAGGGAGCCTAAACCTCACATTTGCACACACGGGCAAATTCGGGCAAATTCTGTGCTACACGTGCGACGTGGTTCGTATGGTACACGAACAGCATGATGCAGCTTGTTGTGGCCAGAGGGTTGAGTGGTTGTGATATGGGCAATACCAAATTGAAACGGGTATTGTGCGGGCACGTACTATTCAGTTCAACCTGAAAATAGCGTCATTCGCGTGCAAGGGAGCCTAAAACCCACATATGCGCACACGGGCAAATTCAGGCAAATTCTCTGCTACAGGTGCGACGTGGTTCGTATGGTACACTAACAGCATGATGCAGCTTGTTCTGGCCAGAGGGTTGAGTGGTCGAGATATGGGCAATACCAATTTCAAATGGGCATTGTGCGGGCACGTACTGTTCAGTTCAACCTGAAAATAGCGTCCTTCGCGTGCAAGGGAGCCTGAACCTCACATTTGCGCACACGGGCAAATTCGGGCAAATTCTCTGCTACACGTGCGACGTGGTTCGTAGGGTACACGAACATCATGATGCACCTTGTTTTGGCCAGAGGGTTGAGTGGTCGAGATATGGGCAATACCAATTTGAAATGGTCATTGTGCGGGCACGCACTGTTCAGTTCAACCTGAAAATAGCGTCCTTCGCGTGCAAGGGAGCCTAAACCTCACATTTGCACACACGGGCAAATTCGGGCAAATTCTCTGCTACATGTGCGAGGTGGTTCGTATGGTACACGAACATCATGATGCACCTTGTTTTGACCAGGGGGTTGAGTGGTCGAGATATGGGCAATACCAATTTGGAATGGTCATTGTGCGGGCACGCACTGTTCAGTTCAACCTGAAAATAGCGTCCTTCACGTGCAAGGGAGCCTAAACCTCACATTTGCACACACGGGCAAATTCGGGCAAATTCTCTGCTACACGTGCGACGTGGTTCGTATGGTACACGAACAGCATGATGCAGCTTGTTGTGGCCAGAGGGTTGAGTGGTTGTGATATGGGCAATACCAAATTGAAACGGGTATTGTGCGGGCACGTACTATTCAGTTCAACCTGAAAATAGCGTCATTCGCGTGCAAGGGAGCCTAAAACCCACATATGCGCACACGGGCAAATTCAGGCAAATTCTCTGCTACAAGTGCGACGTGGTTCGTATGGTACACTAACAGCATGATGCAGCTTGTTCTGGCCAGAGGGTTGAGTGGTCGAGATATGGGCAATACCAATTTGAAATGGGCATTGTGCGGGCACGTATTGTTCAGTTCAACCTGAAAATAGCGTCCTTCGCGTGCAAGGGAGCCTAAACCTCACATTTGCACACACGGGCAAATTCGGGCAAATTCTCTGCTACACGTGCCACGTGGTTCGTATGGTACACGAACATCATGATGCATCTTGTTCTGGCCAGAGGGTTGAGTGGTCGAGATATGGGCAGTACCAATTTGAAATGGGCATTGTGCGGGCGCATACTGTTCAGTTCAACCTGAAAATTGCGTCCTTCGCGTGCAAGGGAGCCTAAACCTCACATTTGCACACACGGGCAAATTCGGGCAAATTCTCTGCTACATGTGCGAGGTGGTTCGTATGGTACACGAACATCATGATGCACCTTGTTTTGACCAGGGGGTTGAGTGGTCGAGATATGGGCAATACCAATTTGGAATGGTCATTGTGCGGGCACGTACTGTTCAGTTCGACCTGAAAATAGCGTCCTTCGCGTGCCGGGGAGCCTAAGCCGCACATTTCCACACACGGGCAAATTCGGGCAAATTCTCTGCTACATGTGCGAGGTGGTTCGTATGGTACACGAACATCATGCTGCAGCTTGTTCTGGCCAGAGGGTTAAGTGGTCGAGATATGGGCAACACCAATTTGAAATCGGCATTGTGCGGGCACGTACTGTTCGGTTCAACCTGGAAATAAGGTTATTCGCGTGCAAGGGAGCCTGAACCTCACATTTGCGCACACGGGCAAATTCGGGCAAATTTTCTGCTACACGTGCGGGGTGGTTCGTATGGTACACGAACATCATGATGCACCTTGTTTTGACCAGGGGGTTGAGTGGTCGAGATATGGGCAATACCAGTTTGGAATGGTCATTGTGCGGGCACGCACTGTTCAGTTCAACCTGAAAATTGCGTCCTTCACGTGCAAGGGAGCCTAAACCTCACATTTGCACACACGGGCAAATTCGGGCAAATTCTCTGCTACACGTGCGACGTGGTTCGTATGGTACACGAACAGCATGATGCAGCTTGTTCTGGCCGGAGGGTTGAGTGGTCGAGATATGGGCAATACCAATTTGGAATGGTCATTGTGCGGGCACGCACTGTTTAGTTCAACCTGAAAATAGCGTCCTTCACGTGCAAGGGAGCCTAAACCTCACATTTGCACACACGGGCAAATTCGGGCAAATTCTCTGCTACACGTGCGACGTGGTTCGTATGGTACACGAATAGCATGATGCAGCTTGTTGTGGCCAGAGGGTTGAGTGGTTGAGATATGGGCAATACCAATTTGAAATCGGCATTGTGCGGGCACGTACTGTTCGGTTCAACCTCGAAATAAGGTTATTCGCGTGCAAGGGAGCCTGAACCTCACATTTGCGCACACGGGCAAATTCGGGCAAATTCTCTGCTACACGTGCGGGGTGGTTCGTATGGTACACGAACATCATGATGCACCTTGTTTTGACCAGGGGGTTGAGTGGTCGAGATATGGGCAATACCAATTTGAAATCGGCATTGTGCGGGCACGTACTGTTCGGTTCAACCTGGAAATAAGGTTATTCGCGTGCAAGGGAGCCTGAACCTCACATTTGCGCACACGGGCAAATTCGGGCAAATTCCCTGCTACACGTGCGATGTGGTTCGTATGGTACACGAACATCATGATGCACCTTGTTTTGGCCAGAGGGTTGAGTGCTCGAGATATGGGCAATACCAATTTGAAATGGTCATTGTGCGGGCACGCACTGTTCAGTTCAACCCGAAAATAGCGTCCTTCACGTGCAAGGGAGCCTAAACCTCACATTTGCACACACGGGCAAATTCGGGCAAATTCTCTGCTACACGTGCGACGTGGTTCGTATGGTACACGAACAGCATGATGCAGCTTGTTCTGGCCGGAGGGTTGAGTGGTTGTGATATGGGCAATACCAATTTGAAATGGGCATTGTGCGGGCACCTACTGTTCGGTTCAACCTAGAAATAAGGTTATTCGCGTGCAAGGGAGCCTGAACCTCATATTTGCACACACGGGCAAATTCGGGCAAATTCCCTGCTACACGTGCGATGTGGTTCGTATGGTACACGAACATCATGATGCACCTTGTTTTGGCCAGAGGGTTGAGTGGTCGAGATATGGGCAATACCAATTTGAAATGGTCATTGTGCGGGCACGCACTGTTCAGTTCAACCCGAAAATAGCGTCCTTCACGTGCAAGGGAGCCTAAACCTCATATTTCCACACACGGGCAAATTCGGGCAAATTCTCTGCTACACGTGCGACGTGGTTCGTATGGTACACGAACAGCATGATGCAGCTTGTTGTGGCCGGAGGGTTGAGTGGTTGTGATATGGGCAATACCAATTTGAAATGGGCATTGTGCGGGCACGTACTGTGAAGTTCAACCTGAAAATAGCGTCATTCGCGTGCAAGGCAGCCTAAAACCCACATATGCGCACACGGGCAAATTCGAGCAAATTCTCTGCTACAGGTGCGACGTGCTTCGTATGGTACACTAACAGCATGATGCAGCTTGTTCTGGCCAGAGGGTTGAGTGGTCGAGATATGGGCAATACCAATTTGAAATGGGCATTGTGCGGGCACGTACTGTTCAGTTCAACCTGAAAATAGCGTCCTTCGCGCGCAAGGGAGCCTAAACCTCACATTTGCACACACGGGCAAATTCGGGCAAATTCCCTGCTACACGTGCGATGTGGTTCGTATGGTACACGAACATCATGATGCACCTTGTTTTGGCCAGAGGGTTGAGTGGTCGAGATATGGGCAATACCAATTTGAAATGGTCATTGTGCGGGCACGCACTGTTCAGTTCAACCCGAAAATAGCGTCCTTCACGTGCAAGGGAGCCTAAACCTCACATTTGCACACACGGGCAAATTCGGGCAAATTCTCTGCTACACGTGCGACGTGGTTCGTATGGTACACGAACAGCATGATGCAGCTTGTTCTGGCCGGAGGGTTGAGTGGTTGTGATATGGGCAATACCAATTTGAAATGGGCATTGTGCGGGCACGTACTGTTCGGTTCAACCTGGAAATAAGGTTATTCGCGTGCAAGGGAGCCTGAACCTCACATTTGCACACACGGGCAAATTCGGGCAAATTCTCTCCTACACGTGCGACGTGGTTCGTATGGTACACGAACAGCATGATGCAGCTTGTTGTGACCGGAGGGTTGAGTGGTTGTGATATGGGCAATACCAATTTGAAATGGGCATTGTGCGGGCACGTACTGTGAAGTTCAACGTAAAAATAGCGTCACTCGTGTGCAAGGGAGCCTGAACCTCACATTTGCACACACGTGCAAATTCGGGCAAATTCTCTGCTACATGTGCGAGGTGGTTCGTATGGTACACGAACATCATGATGCACCTTGTTTTGACCAGGGGGTTGAGTGGTCGAGATATGGGCAATACCAATTTGGAATGGTCATTGTGCGGGCACCCACTGTTCAGTTCAACCTGAAAATAGCGTCCTTCGCGTGCAAGGGAGCCTAAACCTCACATTTGCACACACGGGCAAATTCGGGCAAATTCTCTGCTACACGTGCGACGTGGTTCGTATGGTACACGAACAGCATGATGCAGCTTGTTGTGGCCAGAGGGTTGAGTGGTTGAGATATGGGCAATACCAAATTGAAACGGGTATTGTGCGGGCACGTACTATTCAGTTCAACCTGAAAATAGCGTCATTCGCGTGCAAGGCAGCCTAAAACCCACATATGCGCACACGGGCAAATTCGAGCAAATTCTCTGCTACAGGTGCGACGTGCTTCGTATGGTACACTAACAGCATGATGCAGCTTGTTCTGGCCAGAGGGTTGAGTGGTCGAGATATGGGCAATACCAATTTGAAATGGGCATTGTGCGGGCACGTACTGTTCAGTTCAACCTGAAAATAGCGTCCTTCGCGCGCAGAGGGGCCTAAACCTCACATTTGCACACACGGGCAAATTCGGGCAAATTCTCTGCTACACGTGCCACGTGGTTCGTATGGTACACAAACAGCATGATGCAGCTTGTTCTGGCCAGAGGGTTGAGTGGTCGCGATATGGGCAACACCAATTTGAAATAAGCATTGTGCGGGCACGTACTGTTCAGTTCAACCTGCAAAATGGCGTCACTCGTGTGCAAGGGAGCCTGAACCTCACATTTGCACACACGGGCAAATTCGGGCAAATTCTCTGCTACATGTGCGAGGTGGTTCGTATGGTACACGAACATCATGATGCACCTTGTTTTGACCAGAGGGTTGAGTGGTCGAGATATGGGCAATACCAATTTGGAATGGTCATTGTGCGGGCACGCACTGTTCAGTTCAACCTGAAAATAGCGTCATTCGCGTGCAAGGGATCCTAAAACCCACATATGCCCACGCGGGCAAATTCGAGCAAATTCTCTGCTACAGGTGCGACGTGGTTCGTATGGTACACGAAAATCATGATGCAGTTTTGTCTCGCCTGAGGGTTGAGTGGTCGAGATATGGGCAGTACCAATTTGAAATCGGCATTGTGCGGGCGCATACTGTTCAGCTCGACCTGAAAATAGCGTCCTTCGCGTGCCGGGGAGCCTAAGCCGCACATTTCCACACACGGGCAAATTCGGGCAAATTCTCTGCTACATGTGTGAGGTGGTTCGTATGGTACACGAACATCATGATGCAGCTTGTTCTGGCCAGAGGGTTAAGTGGTCGAGATATGGGCAACACCAATTTCAAATCGGCATTGTGCGGGCACGTACTGTTCGGTTCAACCTGGAAATAAGGTTATTCGCGTGCAAGGGAGCCTGAACCTCACATTTGCGCACACGGGCAAATTCGGGCAAATTCTCTGCTACGCGTGCGGGGTGGTTCGTATGGTACACGAACATCATGATGCACCTTGTTTTGACCAGGGGGTTGAGTGGTCGAGATATGGGCAATACCAATTTGAAATGGGCATTGTGCGGGCACGTACTGTTCAGTTCAACCTGGAAATAAGGTTATTCGCGTGCAAGGGAGCCTGAACCTCACATTTGCGCACACGGGCAAATTCGGGCAAATTCTCTGCTACACGTGCGACGTGGTTCGTATGGTACACGAACATCATGATGCACCTTGTTTTGGCCAGAGGGTTGAGTGGTCGAGATATGGGCAATACCAATTTGAAATGGTCATTGTGCGGGCACGCACTGTTCAGTTCAACCTGAAAATAGCGTCCTTCGCGTGCAAGGGAGCCTAAACCTCACATTTGCACACACGGGCAAATTCGGGCAAATTCTCTGCTACATGTGCGAGGTGGTTCGTATGGTACACGAACATCATGATGCACCTTGTTTTGACCAGGGGGTTGAGTGGTCGAGATATGGGCAATACCAATTTGGAATGGTCATTGTGCGGGCACGCACTGTTCAGTTCAACCTGAAAATAGCGTCCTTCACGTGCAAGGGAGCCTAAACCTCACATTTGCACACACGGGCAAATTCGGGCAAATTCTGTGCTACACGTGCGACGTGGTTCGTATGGTACACGAACAGCATGATGCAGCTTGTTGTGGCCAGAGGGTTGAGTGGTTGTGATATGGGCAATACCAAATTGAAACGGGTATTGTGCGGGCACGTACTATTCAGTTCAACCTGAAAATAGCGTCATTCGCGTGCAAGGGAGCCTAAAACCCACATATGCGCACACGGGCAAATTCAGGCAAATTCTCTGCTACAGGTGCGACGTGGTTCGTATGGTACACTAACAGCATGATGCAGCTTGTTCTGGCCAGAGGGTTGAGTGGTCGAGATATGGGCAATACCAATGTGAAATGGGCATTGTGCGGGCACGTACTGTTCAGTTCAACCTGAAAATACCGTCCTTCGCGTGCAAGGGAGCCTAAACCTCACATTTGCACACACGGGCAAATTCGGGCAAATTCTCTGCTACACGTGCGACGTGGTTCGTATGGTACACGAACATCATGATGCATCTTGTTCTGGCCAGAGGGTTGAGTGGTCGAGATATGGGCAGTACCAATTTGAAATGGGCATTGTGCGGGCGCATACTGTTCAGTTCAACCTGAAAATTGCGTCCTTCGCGTGCAAGGGAGCCTAAACCTCACATTTGCACACACGGGCAAATTCGGGCAAATTCTCTGCTACATGTGCGAGGTGGTTCGTATGGTACACGAACATCATGATGCACCTTGTTTTGACCAGGGGGTTGAGTGGTCGAGATATGGGCAATACCAATTTGGAATGGTCATTGTGCGGGCACGTACTGTTCAGTTCGACCTGAAAATAGCGTCCTTCGCGTGCCGGGGAGCCTAAGCCGCACATTTCCACACACGGGCAAATTCGGGCAAATTCTCTGCTACATGTGCGAGGTGGTTCGTATGGTACACGAACATCATGCTGCAGCTTGTTCTGGCCAGAGGGTTAAGTGGTCGAGATATGGGCAACACCAATTTGAAATCGGCATTGTGCGGGCACGTACTGTTCGGTTCAACCTGGAAATAAGGTTATTCGCGTGCAAGGGAGCCTGAACCTCACATTTGCGCACACGGGCAAATTCGGGCAAATTTTCTGCTACACGTGCGGGGTGGTTCGTATGGTACACGAACATCATGATGCACCTTGTTTTGACCAGGGGGTTGAGTGGTCGAGATATGGGCAATACCAATTTGAAATGGTCATTGTGCGGGCACGCACTGTTCAGTTCAACCTGAAAATCGCGTCCTTCGCGTGCAAGGGAGCCTAAACCTCACATTTGCACACGGGGGAAATTCGGGCAAATTCTCTGCTACATGTGCGAGGTGGTTCGTATGGTACACGAACATCATGATGCACCTTGTTTTGACCAGGGGGTTGAGTGGTCGAGATATGGGCAATACCAGTTTGGAATGGTCATTGTGCGGGCACGCACTGTTCAGTTCAACCTGAAAATTGCGTCCTTCACGTGCAAGGGAGCCTAAACCTCACATTTGCACACACGGGCAAATTCGGGCAAATTCTCTGCTACACGTGCGACGTGGTTCGTGTGGTACACGAACATCATGATGCACCTTGTTTTGGCCGGAGGGTTGAGTGGTCGAGATATGGGCAATACCAATTTGAAATGGTCATTGTGCGGGCACGCACTGTTCAGTTCAACCTGAAAATTGCGTCCTTCACGTGCAAGGGAGCCTAAACCTCACATTCGCACACACGGGCAAATTCGGGCAAATTCTGTGCTACACGTGCGACGTGGTTCGTATGGTACACGAATAGCATGATGCAGCTTGTTGTGGCCAGAGGGTTGAGTGGTTGAGATATGGGCAATACCAAATTGAAACGGCCATTGTGCGGGCACCTACTGTTCAGTTCAACCTGAAAATAGCGTCCCTCGGGTGCAAGGGAGCCTAAACCTCACATTTGCACAAACGGGCAGATTCGGGCACATTCTCTGCTACACGTGCGACGTGGTTCGTATGGTACACGAATAGCATGATGCAGCTTGTTGTGGCCAGAGGGTTGAGTGGTTGAGATATGGGCAATACCAAATTGAAACGGCCATTGTGCGGGCACGTACTGTTCAGTTCAACCTGAAAATAGCGTCATTCGCGTGCAAGGGAGCCTAAAGCCCACATTTGCGCACACGGGCAAATTCGGGCAAATTCTCTGCTACACATGCCACGTGGTTCGTATGGTACACTAACAGCATGATGCAGCTTGTTCTGGCCAGAGGACTGAGTGGTCGCGATATGGGCAACACCAATTTGGAATGGTCATTGTGCGGGCACGTACTGTTCCGTTCAACCTGAAAATAGCGTCACTCGTGTGCAAGGGAGCCTGAACCTCACATTTGCACACACGGGCAAATTCGGGCAAATTCTCTGCTACACGTGCGACGTGATTCGTATGGTACACGAACAGCATGATGCAGCTTGTTCTGGCCAGAGGGTTGAGTGGTCGCGATATGGGCAACACCAATTTGAAATGGGCATTGTGCGGGCACGTACTGTTCAGTTCAACCTGAAAATAGCGTCACTCGTGTGCAAGGGAGCCTGAACCTCACATTTGCACACACGGGCAAATTCGGGCAAATTCTCTGCTACACGTGCGACGTGGTTCATATGGTACACGAATAGCATGATGCAGCTTGTTGTGGCCAGAGGGTTGAGTGGTTGAGATATGGGCAATACCAAATTGAAACGGGTATTGCGCGGGCATGTACTATTCACTTCAACCTGAAAATAGCGTCATTCGCGTGCAAGGGAGCCTAAAACCCACATATGCGCACACGGGCAAATTCGAGCAAATTCTCTGCTACAGGTGCGATGTGGTTCGTATGGTACACGAACAACATGATGCACCTTGTTTTGGCCAGAGGGTTGAGTGGTCGAGATATGGGCAATACCAATTTGAAATGGTCATTGTGCGGGCACGCACTGTTCAGTTCAACCTGAAAATAGCGTCCTTCGCGTGCAAGGGAGCCTAAACCTCACATTTGCACACACGGGCAAATTCGGGCAAATTCTCTGCTACACGTGCGACGTGGTTCGTATGGTACACGAACAGCATGATGCAGCTTGTTCTGGCCGGAGGGTTGAGTGGTTGTGATATGGGCAATACCAATTTGAAATGGGCATTGTGCGGGCACGTACTGTGAAGTTCAACCTGAAAATAGCGTCATTCGCGTGCAAGGGAGCCTAAAGCCCAGATTTGCGCACACGGGCAAATTCGGGCAAATTCTCTGCTACATGTGCGAGGTGGTTCGTATGGTACACGAACAACATGCTGCAGCTTGTTCTGGCCAGAGGGTTAAGTGGTCGAGATATGGGCAATACCAATTTGAAATCGGCATTGTGCGGGCACGTACTGTTCGGTTCAACCTGGAAATAACGTTATTCGCGTGCAAGGGAGCCTGAACCTCACATTTGCGCACACGGGCAAATTCGGGCAAATTCTCTGCTACACGTGCGAGGTGGTTCGTATGGTACACGAACATCATGATGCACCTTGTTTTGGCCAGAGGGTTGAGTGGTCGAGATATGGGCAATACCAATTTGAAATGGTCATTGTGCGGGCACGCACTGTTCAGTTCAACCTGAAAATAGCGTCCTTCACGTGCAAGGGAGCCTAAATCTCACATTTGCACACGCGGGCAAATTCGGGCAAATTCTCTGCTACACGTGCGACGTGGTTCGTATGGTACACGAATAGCATGATGCAGCTTGTTGTGGCCAAAGGGTTGAGTGGTTGAGATATGGGCAATACCAATTTGAAATCGGCATTGTGCGGGCACGTACTGTTCGGTTCAACCTGGAAATAAGGTTATTCGCGTGCAAGGGAGCCTGAACCTCACATTTGCGCACACGGGCAAATTCGGGCAAATTCTCTGCTACACGTGCGAGGTGGTTCGTATGGTACACGAACATCATGATGCACCTTGTTTTGACCAGGGGGTTGAGTGGTCGAGATATGGGCAATACCAATTTGAAATGGTCATTGTGCGGGCACGCACTGTTCAGTTCAACCTGAAAATAGCGTCCTTCGCGTGCAAGGGAGCCTAAACCTCACATTTGCACACACGGGCAAATTCGGGCAAATTCTCTGCTACACGTGCGACGTGGTTCGTATGGTACATGAACAGCATGATGCAGCTTGTTCTGGCCGGAGGGTTGAGTGGTCGAGATATGGGCAATACCAATTTGGAATGGGCATTGTGCGGGCACGTACTGTGCAGTTCAACCTGAAAATAGCGTCACTCGTGTGCAAGGGAGCTTGAACCTCACATTTGCAGACACGGGCAAATTCGGGCAAATTCTCTGCTACATGTGCGAGGTGGTTCGTATGGTACACGAACATCATGATGCACCTTGTTTTGACCAGAGGGTTGAGTGGTCGAGATATGGGCAATACCAATTTGGAATGGTCATTGTGCGGGCACGCACTGTTCAGTTCAACCTGAAAATAGCGTCCTTCACGTGCAAGGGAGCCTAAACCTCACATTTGCACACACGGGCAAATTCGGGCAAACACTCTGCTACACGTGCGACGTGGTTCGTATGGTACACGAACAGCATGATGCAGCTTGTTGTGGCCAGAGGGTTGAGTGGTTGTGATATGGGCAATACCAATTTGAAATGGGCATTGTGCGGGCACGTACTGTGAAGTTCAACCTGAAAATAGCGTCATTCGCGTGCAAGGGAGCCTGAACCTCACATTTGCACACACGTGCAAATTCGGGCAAATTCTCTGCTACACGTGCGACGTGGTTCGTATGGTACGCGAACAGCATGATGCACCTTGTTCTGGCCGGAGGGTTGAGTGGTTGTGATATGGGCAATACCAATTTGAAATGGTCATTGTGCGGGCACGTACCGTGAAGTTCAACCTTAAAAAAGCGTCACTCGTGTGCAAGGGAGCCTGAACCTCACATTTGCACACACGGGCAAATTCGGGCAAATTCTCTGCTACACGTGCGACGTGGTTCCTATGGTACACGAACATCATAATGCAGCTTTGTCTGGCCTGAGGGTTGAGTGGTCGAGATATGGGCAGTACCAATTTGAAATGGGCATTGTGCGGGCGCATACTGTTCAGTTCGACCTGAAAATAGCGTCCCTCGCGTGCCGGGGAGCCTAAGCCGCACATTTCCACACACGGGCGAATTGGGACAAATTCTCTGCTACACGTGCGACGTGGTTCGTATGGTACACGAATAGCATGATGCAGCTTGTTGTGGCCAGAGGGTTGAGTGGTTGAGATATGGGCAATACCAAATTGAAACGGGTATTGTGCGGGCACGTACTATTCAGTTCAACCTGGAAATAGCGTCATTCGCGTGCAAGGGAGCCTAAAACCCACATATGCGGACACGGGCAAATTCGAGCAAATTCTCTGCTACAGGTGCGACGTGGTTCGTATGGTACACTAACAGCATGATGCAGGTTGTTCTGGCTAGAGGGTTGAGTGGTCGAGATATGGGCAATACCAATTTGAAATGGGCATTGTGCGGGCACGTACTGTTCAGTTCAACCTGGAAATAGCGTCATTCGCGTGCAACGGAGCCTGAACCTCACATTCGCACACACGTGCAAATTCGGGCAAATTCTCTGCTACACGTGCGACGTGGTTCGTATGGTACACTAACAGCATGATGCAGCTTGTTCTGGCCAGAGGGTTGAGTGGTCGAGATATGGGCAATACCAATTTGAAATGGGCATTGTGCGGGCACGTACTGTTCAGTTCAACCTGGAAATAGCGTCATTCGCGTGCAACGGAGCCTGAACCTCACATTTGCACACACGTGCAAATTCGGGCAAATTCTCTGCTACACGTGCGACGTGGTTCGTATGGTACTCGAACAGCATGATGCACCTTGTTCTGGCCGGAGGGTTGAGTGGTCGAGATATGGGCAATACCAATTTGGAATGGTCATTGTGCGGGCACGCACTGTTCAGTTCAACCTGAAAATAGCGTCCTTCACGTGCAAGGGAGCCTAAACCTCACATTTGCACACACGGGCAAATTCGGGCAAATTCTCTGCTACATGTGCGAGGTGGTTCGTATGGTACACGAACATCATGATGCACCTTGATTTGACCAGGGGGTTGAGTGGTCGAGATATGGGCAATACCAATTTGGAATGGTCATTGTGCGGGCACGCACTGTTCGGTTCAACCTGAAAATAGCGTCCTTCACGTGCAAGGGAGCCTAAACCTCACATTTGCACACACGGGCGAATTCGGGCAAATTCTCTGCTACACGTGCGACGTGGTTCGTATGGTACACGAACAGCATGATGCAGCTTGTTCTGGCCGGAGGGTTGAGTGGTTGTGATATGGGCAATACCAATTTGGAATGGTCATTGTGTGGGCACGCACTCTTCAGTTCAACCTGAAAATAGCGTCATTCGCGTGCAAGGGAGCCTAAAGCCCAGACTTGCGCACACAGGCAAATTCGGGCAAATTCTCTGCTACACGTGCGATCCGGTTCGTATGGTACACGAACAACATGCTACAGCTTGTTTTGACCAGAGGGTTGAGTGGTCGAGATATGGGCAATACCAATTTGAAATGGTCATTGTGCGGGCACGCACTGTTCAGTTCAACATGAAAATAGCGTCCTCCACGTGCAAGGGAGCCTAAACCTCACATTTGCACACACGGGCAAATTCGTGCAAATTCTCTGCTACACGTGCGACGTGGTTCGTATGGTACACGAATAGCATGATGCAGCTTGTTGTGGCCAGAGGGTTGAGTGGTCGCGATATGGGCAACACCAATTTGAAATGGGCATTGTGCGGGCACGTACTGTTCAGTTCAACCTGAAAATAGCGTCACTCGTGTGCAAGGGAGCCTGAACCTCACATTTGCACACACGGGCAAATTCGGGCAAATTCTCTGCTACACGTGCGGGGTGGTTCGTATGGTACACGAATAGCATGATGCAGCTTGTTGTGGCCAGAGGGTTGAGTGGTTGAGATATGGACAATACCAAATTGAAACGGCCATTGTGCAGGCACGTACTGTTCAGTTCAACCTGAAAATAGCGTCATTCGCGTGCAAGGGAGCCTAAAGCCCAGATTTGCGCACACGGGCAAATTCGGGCAAATTCTCTGCTACACGTGCGATGTGGTTCGTATGGTACACGAACAACATGCTGCAGCTTGTTCTGGCCAGAGGGTTAAGTGGTCGCGATATGGGCAACACCCATTTGAAATGGGCATTGTGCGGGCACGTACTGTTCAGTTCAACCTGAAAATAGCGTCACTCGTGTGCAAGGGAGCCTAAACCTCACATTTGCACACACGGGCAAATTCGGGAGAATTCTCTGCTACATGTGCGAGGTGGTTCGTATGGTACACGAACATCATGATGCACCTTGTTTTGACCAGGGGGTTGAGTGGTCGAGATATGCGCAATACAAATTTGGAATGGTCATTGTGCGGGCACGCACTGTTCAGTTCAACCTGAAAATAGCGTCCTTCACGTGCAAGGGAGCCTAAACCTCACATTTGCACACACGGGCAAATTCGGGCAAATTCTCTGCTACACGTGCGGCGTGGTTCATATGGTACACGAATAGCATGATGCAGCTTGTTGTGGCCAGAGGGGTGAGTGGTTGAGATATGGGCAATACCAAATTGAAACGGGTATTGTGCGGGCACGTACTATTCAGTTCAACCTGAAAATAGCGTCATTCGCGTGCAAGGGAGCCTAAAGCCCAGATTTGCGCACACCGGCAAATTCGGGCAAATTCTCCGCTACACGTGCGATGTGGTTCGTATGGTACACGAACAACATGCTGCAGCTTGTTCTGGCCAGAGGGTTAAGTGGTTGAGATATGGGCAACACCAATTTGAAATGGGCATTGTGCGGGCACGTACTGTTCAGTTCAACCTGAAAATAGCGTCACTCGTGTGCAAGGGAGCCTGAACCTCACATTTGCACACACGGGCAAATTCGGGCAAATTCTCTGCTACATGTGCGAGGTGGTTCGTATGGTTCACGAACATCATGATGCACCTTGTTTTGACCAGGGGGTTGAGTGGTCGAGATATGGGCAATACCAATTTCAATTGGGCATTGTGCGGGCACGCACTGTTCAGTTCAACCTGAAAATAGCGTCACTCGGGTGCAAGGGAGCCCGAACCTCACATTTGCACACACGGGCAAATTCGGGCAAATTCTCTGCTACATGTGCGAGGTGGTTCGTATGGTACACGAACATCATGATGCACCTTGTTTTGACCAGGGGGTTGAGTGGTCGAGATATGGGCAATACCAATTTGGAATGGTCATTGTGCGGGCATGTACTATTCAGTTCAACCGGAAAATAGCGTCGTTCGCGTGCAAGGGAGCCTAAAACCCACATATGCGCACACAGGCAAATTCGAGCAAATTCTCTGCTACAGGTGCGACGTGGTTCGTATGGTACACTAACAGCATGATGCACCTTGTTTTGACCAGAGGGTTGAGTGGTCGAGATATGGGCAACACCAATTTGAAATGGGCATTGTGCGGGCACGTACTGTTCAGTTCAACCTGAAAATAGCGTCACTCGTGTGCAAGGGAGCCTGAACCTCACATTTGCACACACGGGCAAATTCGGGCAAATTCTCTGCTACATGTGCGAGGTGGTTCGTATGGTACACGAACATCATGATGCACCTTGTTTTGACGAGGGGGTTGAGTGGTCGAGATATGGGCAATACCAATTTGGAATGGTCATTGTGCGGGCACGCACTGTTCAGTTCAACCTGAAAATAGCGTCACTCGTGTGCAAGGGAGCCTGAACCTCACATCTGCGCACACGGGCAAATTCGGGCAAATTCTCTGCTACACGCGCGATGTGGTTTGTATGGTACACGAACAACATGCTGCAGCTTGTTCTGGCCAGAGGGTTAAGTGGTCGAGATATGGGCAATACCAAATTGAAATCGGCATTGTGCGGGCACGTACTGTTCGGTTCAACCTGGAAATAAGGTTATTCGCGTGCAAGGGAGCCTGAACCTCACATTTGCACACACAGGCAAATTCGGGGGAATTCTCTGCTACATGTGCGAGGTGGTTCGTATGGTACACGAACATCATGATGCACCTTGTTTTGACCAGGGGGTTGAGTGGTCGATATATGGGCAATACCAATTTGGAATGGTCATTGTGCGGGCACGTACTGTTCAGTTCAACCTGAAAATAGCGTCACTCGTGTGCAAGGGAGCCTGAACCTCACATTTGCACACACGGGCAAATTCGGGCAAATTCTCTGCTACATGTGCGAGGTGGTTCGTATGGTACACGAACATCATGATGCACCTTGTTTTGACCAGGGGGTTGAGTGGTCGAGATATGGGCAATACCAATTTGGAATGGTCATTGTGCGGGCACGCACTGTTCAGTTCAACCTGAAAATAGCGTCCTTCACGTGCAAGGGAGCCCAAACCTCACATTTGCACACACGGGCAAATTCGGGCAAATTCTCTGCTACATGTGCGAGGGGGTTCGTATGGTACACGAACATCATGATGCACCTTGTTTTGACCAGGGGGTTGAGTGGTCGAGATATGGGCAATACCAATTTGAAATGGTCATTGTGCGGGCACGTACTATTCAGTTCAACCTGAAAATAGCGTCATTCGCGTGCAAGGGAGCCTAAAACCCACATATGCGCACACGGGCAAATTCGAGCAAATTCTCTGCTACAGGTGCGACGTGGTTCTTATGGTACACTAACAGCATGATGCAGCTTGTTGTGGCCAGAGGGTTGAGTGGTTGAGATATGGGCAATACCAAATTGAAACGGCCATTGTGCGGGCAGGTACTGTTCAGTTCAACCTGAAAATAGCGTCATTCGCGTGCAAGGGAGCCTAAAGCCCACATTTGCGCACACGGGCAAATTCGGGGGAATTCTCTGCTACACGTGCGATGTGGTTCGTATGGTACACGAACATCATGATGCATCTTGTTCTGGCCAGAGGGTTGAGTGGTCGAGATATGGGCAGTACCAATTTGAAATGGGCATTGTGCGGGCGCATACTGTTCAGTTCAACCTGAACGTAGCGTCGTTCACCTGCAAGGGAGCCTAAACCTCACATTTGCACACACGGGCAAATTCGAGCAAATTCTCTGCTACACGTGCGACGTGGTTCGTATGGTACGCGAACAGCATGATGCACCTTGTTCTGGCCGGAGGGTTGAGTGGTTGTGATATGGGCAATACCAATTTGAAATGGGCATTGTGCGGGCACGTACTGTGAAGTTCAACCTGAACGTAGCGTCGTTCACCTGCAAGGGAGCCTAAACCTCACATTTGCACACACGGGCAAATTCGGGCAAATTCTCTGCTACACGTGCGACGTGGTTCGTATGGTACACGAACAGCATGATGCAGCTTGTTCTGGCCGGAGGGTTGAGTGGTTGTGATATGGGCAATACCAATTTGAAATGGGCATTGTGCGGGCACGTACTGTTCAGTTCAACCTGAAAATAGCGTCACTCGTGTGCAAGGGAGCCTGAGCCTCACATTTGCACACACGGGCAAATTCGGGCAAATTCTCTGCTACATGTGCGAGGTGGTTCGTATGGTACACGAACATCATGATGCACCTTGTTTTGACCAGGGGGTTGAGTGGTCGAGATATGGGCAATACCAATTTGGAATGGTCATTGTGCGGGCACGCACTGTTCAGTTCAACCTGAAAATAGCGTCCTTCACCTGCAAGGGAGCCTAAACCTCACATTTGCACACACGGGCAAATTCAAGCAAATTCACTGCTACAGGTGCGATGTGCTTCGTATGGTACGCGAACAGCATGATGCACCTTGTTCTGGCCGGAGGGTTGAGTGGTTGTGATATGGGCAATACCAATTTGAAATGGGCATTGTGCGGGCACGTACTGTGAAGTTCAACCTGAAAATAGCGTCCTTCGCGTGCAAGGGAGCCTAAACCTCACATTTTGCACACACGGGCAAATTCGGGCAAATTCTCTGCGACACGTTCGATGTGGTTCGTATGGTACAGGAACAACATTCTGCAGCTTGTTCTGGCCAGAGGGTTAAGTGGTCGCGATATGGGCAACACCAATTTGAAATGGGCATTGTGCGGGCACGTACTGTGAAGTTCAACCTGAAAATAGCGTCATTCGCGTGCAAGGGAGCCTAAAGCCCAGATTTGCGCACACGGGCAAATTCGGGCAAATTCTCTGCTACACGTGCGATGTGGTTCGTATGGTACACGAACAACATGCTGCAGCTTGTTCTGGCCAGAGGGTTAAGTGGTCGAGATATGGGCAATACCAATTTGAAATCGGCATTGTGCGGGCACGTACTGTTCGGTTCAACCTAGAAAGGAGGTTATTCGCGTGCAAGGGAGCCTGAACCTCACATTTGCGCACACGGGCAAATTCGGGCAAATTCTCTGCTACAAATGCGGGGTGGTTCGTATGGTACACGAACATCATGATGCACCTTGTTCTGGCCGGAGGGTTGAGTGGTTGTGATATGGGCAATACCAATTTGAAATGGGCATTGTGCGGGCACGTACTGTTCAGTTCAACCTGGAAATAGCGTCATTCGCGTGCAACGGAGCCTGAACCTGACATTTGCACACACGTGCAAATTCGGGCAAATTCTCTGCTACACGTGCGACGTGGTTCGTATGGTACACGACCACCATGATGCACCTTGTTCTGGCCGGAGGGTTGAGTGGTTGTGATATGGGCAATACCAATTTGAAATGGGCATTGTGCGGGCACGTACTGTGAAGTTCAACCTGAACGTAGCGTCGTTCACCTGCAAGGGAGCCCAAACCTCACATTTGCACAAACGGGCAAATTCGGGCAAATTCTCTGCTACACGTGCGACGTGGTTCATATGGTACACGAATAGCATGATGCAGCTTGTTGTGGCCAGAGGGTTGAGTGGTTGAGATATGGGCAATACCAAATTGAAACGGGTATTGTGCGGGCACGTACTATTCAGTTCAACCTGAAAATAGCGTCATTCGCGTGCAAGGGAGCCTAAGACCTCACATTTGCACACACGGGCAAATTCGAGCAAATTCTCTGCTACAGGTGCGACGTGGTTCGTATGGTACCCGAACAGCATGATGCAGCTTGTTCTGGCCAGAGGGTTGAGTGGTCGCGATATGGGCAACACCAAATTGAAACGGGTATTGTGCGGGCACGTACTGTTCAGTTCAACCTGAAAATAGCGTCATTCGCGTGCAAGGGAGCCCAAAACCTCACATTTGCACACACGGGCAAATTCGGGCAAATTCTCTGCTACACGTGCGATGTGGTTCGTATGGTACACGAACAACATGCTGCAGCTTGTCCTGGCCAGAGGGTTGAGTGGTCGAGATATGGGCAATACCAATTTGAAATCGGCATTGTGCGGGCACGTACTGTTCAGTTCAACCTGAAAAGAGCGTCCTTCGCGTGCAACGGAGCCTGAACCTCACATTTGCACACACGTGCAAATTCGGGCGAATTCTCTGCTACACGTGCGACGTGGTTCGTATGGTACGCGAACAGCATGATGCACCTTGTTCTGGCCGGAGGGTTGAGTGGTCGAGATATGGGCAATACCAATTTGGAATGGTCATTGTGCGGGCACGCACTGTTCAGTTCAACCTGAAAATAGCGTCCTTCACGTGCAAGGGAGCCTAAACCTCACATTTGCACACACGGGCAAATTCGGGCAAATTCTCTGCTACACGTGCGACGTGGTTCATATGGTACACGAATAGCATGATGCAGCTTGTTGTGGCCAGAGGGTTGAGTGGTTGGGATATGGGCAATACCAAATTGAAACGGGTATTGTGCGGGCACGTACTATTCAGTTCAACCTGAAAATAGCGTCATTCGCGTGCAAGGGAGCCTAAAACCCACATATGCGCACACGGGCAAATTCGAGAAAATTCTATGCTACAGGTGCGACGTGGTTCGTATGGTACACTAACAGCATGATGCAGCTTGTTCTGGCCAGAGGGTTGAGTGGTCGAGATATGGGCAATACCAATTTGAAACGGGTATTGTGCGGGCACGTACTATTCAGTTCAACCTGAAAATAGCGTCATTCGCGTGCAAGGGAGCCTAAAACCCACATATGCGCACACGGGCAAATTCGAGCAAATTCTCTGCTACAGGTGCGACGTGGTTCGTATGGTACACTAACAGCATGATGCAGCTTGTTTTGGCCAGAGGGTTGAGTGGTTGAGATATGGGCAATACCAAATTGAAACGGGTATTGTGCGGGCACGTACTATTCAGTTCAACCTGAAAAAAGCGTCATTCGCGTGCAAGGGAGCCTAAAACCTCACATTTGCACACACGGGCAAATTCGGGCAAATTCTCTGCTACACGTGCGATGTGGTTCGTATGGTACACGAACAACATGCTGCAGCTTGTTCTGGCCAGAGGGTTGAGTGGTCGAGATATGGGCAATACCAATTTGAAATCGGCATTGTGCGGGCACGTACTGTTCAGTTCAACCTGAAAATATCGTCCTTCGCGTGCAACGGAGCCTGAACCTCACATTTGCACACACGTGCAAATTCGGGCGAATTCTCTGCTACACGTGCGACGTGGTTCGTATGGTACGCGAACAGCATGATGCACCTTGTTCTGGCCGGAGGGTTGAGTGGTCGAGATATGGGCAATACCAATTTGGAATGGTCATTGTGCGGGCACGCACTGTTCAGTTCAACCTGAAAATAGCGTCCTTCACGTGCAAGGGAGCCTAAACCTCACATTTGCACACACGGGCAAATTCGGGCAAATTCTGTGCTACACGTGCGACGTGGTTCATATGGTACACGAATAGCATGATGCAGCTTGTTGTGGCCAGAGGGTTGAGTGGTTGGGATATGGGCAATACCAAATTGAAACGGGTATTGTGCGGGCACGTACTATTCAGTTCAACCTGAAAATAGCGTCATTCGCGTGCAAGGGAGCCTAAAACCCACATATGCGCACACGGGCAAATTCGAGAAAATTCTATGCTACAGGTGCGACGTGGTTCGTATGGTACACTAACAGCATGATGCAGCTTGTTCTGGCCAGAGGGTTGAGTGGTCGAGATATGGGCAATACCAATTTGAAACGGGTATTGTGCGGGCACGTACTATTCAGTTCAACCTGAAAATAGCGTCATTCGCGTGCAAGGGAGCCTAAAACCCACATATGCGCACACGGGCAAATTCGAGCAAATTCTCTGCTACAGGTGCGACGTGGTTCGTATGGTACACTAACAGCATGATGCAGCTTGTTTTGGCCAGAGGGTTGAGTGGTTGAGATATGGGCAATACCAAATTGAAACGGGTATTGTGCGGGCACGTACTATTCAGTTCAACCTGAAAATAGCGTCATTCGCGTGCAAGGGAGCCTAAAACCCACATATGCGCACACGGGCAAATTCGAGCAAATTCTCTGCTACAGGTGCGACGTGGTTCGTATGGTACACTAACAGCATGATGCAGCTTGTTCTGGCCAGAGGGTTGAGTGGTCGAGATATGGGCAATACCAATTTGAAATGCGCATTGTGCGGGCACGTACTGTTCAGTTCAATCTGGAAATAGCGTCATTCGCGTGCAACGGAGCCTTAACCTCACATTTGCACACACGTGCAAATTCGGGCAAATTCTCTGCTACATGTGTGACGTGGTTCGTATGGTACACTAACAGCATGATGCAGCTTGTTCTGGCCAGAGGGTTGAGTGGTCGAGATATGGGCAATACCAATTTGAAATGGGCATTGTGCGGGAACGTACTGTTCAGTTCAACCTGGAAATAGCGTCATTCGCGTGCAACGGAGCCTGAACCTCACATTTGCACACACGTGCAAATTCGGGCAAATTCTCTGCTACACGTGCGACGTGGTTCGTATGGTACGCGAACAGCATGATGCACCTTGTTCTGGCCGGAGGGTTGAGTGGTCGAGATATGGGCAATACCAATTTGGAATGGTCATTGTGCGGGCACGCACTGTTCAGTTCAACCTGAAAATAGCGTCCTTCACGTGCAAGGGAGCCTAAACCTCACATTTGCACACACGGGCAAATTCGGGCAAATTCTCTGCTACATGTGCGGGGTGGTTCGTATGGTACACGAACATCATGATGCACCTTGTTTTGACCAGGGGGTTGAGTGGTCGAGCTATGGGCAACACCAATTTGAAATGGGCATTGTGCGGGCACGTACTGTTCAGTTCAACCTGAAAATAGCGTCACTCGTGTGCAAGGGAGCCTGAACCTCACATTTGCAAACACGGGCAAATTCGGGCAAATTCTCTGCTACATGTGCGAGGTGGTTCGTATGGTACACGAACATCATGATGCACCTTGTTTTGACCAGGGGGTTGAGTGGTCGAGATATGGGCAATACCAATTTGGAATGGTCATTGTGCGGGCACGCACTGTTCAGTTCAACCTGAAAATAGCGTCCTTCACGTGCAAGGGAGCCTAAACCTCACATTCGCAAACACGGGCAGATTGGGGCAAATTCTCTGCTACACGTGCGACGTGGTTCGTATGGTACACGAACAGCATGATGCAGCTTGTTCTGGCCGGAGGGTTGAGTGGTTGTGATATGGGCAATACCAATTTGAAATGGGCATTATGCGGGCACGTACTGTGAAGTTCAATCTAAAAAAAGCGTCCTTCGCGTGCAAGGGAGCCTAAGCCGCACATTTCCACACACGGGCGAATTGGGACAAATTCTCTGCTACACGTGCGACGTGGTTCGTATGGTACACGAATAGCATGATGCAGCTTGTTGTGGCCAGAGGGTTGAGTGGTCGCGATATGGGCAACACCAATTTGAAATGGGCATTGTGCGGGCACGTACTGTTCAGTTCAACCTGAAAATAGCGTCACTCGTGTGCAAGGGAGCCCGAACCTCACATTTGCACACACGGGCAAATTCGGGCAAATTCTCTGCTACACGTGCGGGGTGGTTCGTATGGTACACGAATAGCATGATGCAGCTTGTTGTGGCCAGAGGGTTGAGTGGTTGAGATATGGGCAATACCAAATTGAAACGGCCATTGTGCGGGCACGTACTGTTCAGTTCAACCTGAAAATAGCGTCATTCGCGTGCAAGGGAGCCTGAACCTCACATTTGCACACACGGGCAAATTCGGGCAAATTCTCTACTACACGTGCGGGGTGGTTCGTATGGTACACGAACATCATGATGCACCTTGTTTTGACCAGGGGGTTGAGTGGTCGAGATATGGGCAATACCAATTTGGAATGGGCATTGTGCGGGCACGTACTGTGAAGTTCAACCTGAACGTAGCGTCGTTCACCTGCAAGGGAGCCTAAACCTCACATTTGCACACACGGGCAAATTCGGGCAAATTCTCTGCTACACGTGCGACGTGGTTCCTATGGTACACGAACATCATGATGCAGCTTTGTCTGGCCTGAGGGTTGAGTGGTGGAGATATGGGCAGTACCAATTTGAAATGGGCATTGTGCGGGCGCATACTGTTCAGTTCGACCTGAAAATAGCGTCCTTCGCGTGCCGGGGAGCCTAAGCCGCACATTTCCACACACGGGCGAATTGGGACAAATTCTCAGCTACAGGTGCGACGTGGTTCGTATGGTACACCAACAGCATGATGCAGCTTGTTCTGGCCAGAGGGTTGAGTGGTCGAGATATGGGCAATACCAATTTGAAATGGGCATTGTGCGGGCACGTACTGTTCAGTTCAACCTGGAAATAGCGTCATTCGCGTGCAACGGAGCCTGAGCCTCACATTTGCACACACGGGCAAATTCGGGCAAATTCTCTGCTACAGGTGCGACGTGGTTCGTATGGTACACTAACAGCATGATGCAGCTTGTTCTGGCCAGAGGGTTGAGTGGTCGTGATATGGGCAATACCAATTTGAAATGGGCATTGTGCGGGCACGTACTGTTCAGTTCAACCTGGAAATAGCGTCATTCGCGTGCAACGGAGCCTGAACCTCACATTTGCACACACGGGCAAATTCGGGCAAATTCTCTGCTACACGTGCGACGTGGTTCCTATGGTACACGAACATCATGATGCAGCTTTGTCTGGCCTGAGGGTTGAGTGGTGGAGATATGGGCAGTACCAATTTGAAATGGGCATTGTGCGGGCGCATACTGTTCAGTTCAACCTGAAAATAGCGTCCTTCACGTGCAAGGGAGCCTAAACCTCACATTTGCACACACGGGCAAATTCGGGCAAATTCTCTGCTACATGTGCGGGGTGGTTCGTATGGTACACGAACATCATGATGCACCTTGTTTTGACCAGGGGGTTGAGTGGTCGAGCTATGGGCAACACCAATTTGAAATGGGCATTGTGCGGGCACGTACTGTTCAGTTCAACCTGAAAATAGCGTCACTCGTGTGCAAGGGAGCCTGAACCTCACATTTGCAAACACGGGCAAATTCGGGCAAATTCTCTGCTACATGTGCGAGGTGGTTCGTATGGTACACGAACATCATGATGCACCTTGTTTTGACCAGGGGGTTGAGTGGTCGAGATATGGGCAATACCAATTTGGAATGGTCATTGTGCGGGCACGCACTGTTCAGTTCAACCTGAAAATAGCGTCCTTCACGTGCAAGGGAGCCTAAACCTCACATTCGCAAACACGGGCAGATTGGGGCAAATTCTCTGCTACACGTGCGACGTGGTTCGTATGGTACACGAACAGCATGATGCAGCTTGTTCTGGCCGGAGGGTTGAGTGGTTGTGATATGGGCAATACCAATTTGAAATGGGCATTATGCGGGCACGTACTGTGAAGTTCAACCTAAAAAAAGCGTCCTTCGCGTGCAAGGGAGCCTAAGCCGCACATTTCCACACACGGGCGAATTGGGACAAATTCTCTGCTACACGTGCGACGTGGTTCGTATGGTACACGAATAGCATGATGCAGCTTGTTGTGGCCAGAGGGTTGAGTGGTCGCGATATGGGCAACACCAATTTGAAATGGGCATTGTGCGGGCACGTACTGTTCAGTTCAACCTGAAAATAGCGTCACTCGTGTGCAAGGGAGCCCGAACCTCACATTTGCACACACGGGCAAATTCGGGCAAATTCTCTGCTACACGTGCGGGGTGGTTCGTATGGTACACGAATAGCATGATGCAGCTTGTTGTGGCCAGAGGGTTGAGTGGTTGAGATATGGGCAATACCAAATTGAAACGGCCATTGTGCGGGCACGTACTGTTCAGTTCAACCTGAAAATAGCGTCATTCGCGTGCAAGGGAGCCTGAACCTCACATTTGCGCACACGGGCAAATTCGGGCAAATTCTCTACTACACGTGCGGGGTGGTTCGTATGGTACACGAACATCATGATGCACCTTGTTTTGACCAGGGGGTTGAGTGGTCGAGATATGGGCAATACCAATTTGGAATGGGCATTGTGCGGGCACGTACTGTGAAGTTCAACCTGAACGTAGCGTCGTTCACCTGCAAGGGAGCCTAAACCTCACATTTGCACACACGGGCAAATTCGGGCAAATTCTCTGCTACACGTGCGACGTGGTTCCTATGGTACACGAACATCATGATGCAGCTTTGTCTGGCCTGAGGGTTGAGTGGTCGAGATATGGGCAGTACCAATTTGAAATGGGCATTGTGCGGGCGCATACTGTTCAGTTCGACCTGAAAATAGCGTCCTTCGCGTGCCGGGGAGCCTAAGCCGCACATTTCCACACACGGGCGAATTGGGACAAATTCTCTGCTACAGGTGCGACGTGGTTCGTATGGTACACTAACAGCATGATGCAGCTTGTTCTGGCCAGAGGGTTGAGTGGTCGAGATATGGGCAATACCAATTTGAAATGGGCATTGTGCGGGCACGTACTGTTCAGTTCAACCTGGAAATAGCGTCATTCGCGTGCAACGGAGCCTGAGCCTCACATTTGCACACACGGGCAAATTCGGGCAAATTCTCTGCTACAGGTGCGACGTGGTTCGTATGGTACACTAACAGCATGATGCAGCTTGTTCTGGCCAGAGGGTTGAGTGGTCGTGATATGGGCAATACCCATTTGAAATGGGCATTGTGCGGGCACGTACTGGTCAGCTCAACCTGGAAATAGCGTCATTCGCGTGCAACGGAGCCTGAATCTCACATTTGCACACACGTGCAAATTCGGGCAAATTCTCTGCTACACGTGCGACGTGGTTCGTATGGTACGCGAACAGCATGATGCACCTTGTTCTGGCCGGAGGGTTGAGTGGTTGTGATAAGGGCAATACCAATTTGAAATGGGCATTGTGCGGGCACGTACTGTGAAGTTCAACCTGAACGTAGCGTCGTTCACCTGCAAGGGAGCCTAAACCTCACATTTGCACACACGGGCAAATTCGGGCAAATTCTCTGCTACACGTGCGACGTGGTTCCTATGGTACACGAACATCATGATGCAGCTTTGTTTGGCCTGAGGGTTGAGTCGTCGGGATATGGGCAGTACCAATTGGAAATGGGCATTGTGCGGGCGAATACTGTTCAGTTCGACCTGAAAATAGCGTCCTTTGCGTGCCGGTGAGCCCAAGCCGCACATTTCCACACACGGGGGAATTGGGACAAATTCTCTGCTACAGGTGCGACGTGGTTCGTATGGTACACTAACAGCATGATGCAGCTTGTTCTGGCCAGAGGGTTGAGTGGTCGAGATATGGGCAATACCAATTTGAAATGGGCATTGTGCGGGCACATACTGTTCAGTTCAACCTGGAAATGGCGCCATTCGCGTGCAACGGAGCCTGAACCTCACATTTGCACACACATGCAAATTGGAGCAAATTCTCTGCTACACGTGCGACGTGGTTCGTATGGTACGCGAACAGCATGATGCACCTTGTTCTGGCCGGAGGGTTGAGTGGTTGTGATATGGGCAATACCAATTTGAAATGGGCATTGTGCGGGCACGTACTGTAGAGTTCAACCTGAAAATAGCGTCCTTCGCGTGCAAGGGAGCCTAAACCTCACATTGGCACACACGGGCAAATTCGGGCAAATTCTCTGCTACACGTGCGACGTGGTTCGTATGGTACACGAACAGCATGATGCAGCTTGTTCTGGCCGGAGGGTTGAGTGGTTGTGATATGGGCAATACCAATTTGAAATGGGCATTGTGCGGGCACGTACTGTGAAGTTCAACCTGAAAATAGCGTCATTCGCGTGCAAGGGAGCCTAAGCCCAGATTTGCGCACACGGGCAAATTCGGGCAAATTCTCTGCTACACGTGCGACGTGGTTCGTATGGTACACGAACAGCATGATGCAGCTTGTTCTGGCCAGAGGGTTGAGTGGTCGCGATATGGGCAACACCAATTTGAAATGGGCATTGTGCGGGCACGTACTGTTCAGTTCAACCTGAAAATAGCGTCACTCGTGTGCAAGGGAGCCTCAACCTCACATTTGCACACACGGGCAAATTCGGGCAAATTCTCTGCTACATGTGCGAGGTGGTTCGTATGGTACACGAACACCATGATGCACCTTGTTTTGACCAGGGGGTTCAGTGGTCGAGATATGGGCAATACCAATTTGGAATGGTCATTATGCGGGCACGCATTGTTCAGTTCAACCTGAAAATAGCGTCCTTCACGTGCAAGGGAGCCTAAACCTCACATTTGCACACACGGGCAAATTCGGGCAAATTCTCTGCTACACGTGCGACGTGGCTCGTATGGTACACGAATAGCATGATGCAGCTTGTTGTGGCCAGAGGGTTGAGTGGTTGAGATATGGGCAATACCAAATTAAAACGGCCATTGTGCGGGCACGTACTGTTCAGTTCAACCTGAAAATAGCGTCATTCGCGTGCAAGGGAGCCTAAAGCCCAGATTTGCGCACACGGGCAAATTCGGGCAAATTCTCTGCTACACGTGCGATGTGGTTCATATGGTACACGAATAGCATGATGCAGCTTGTTGTGGCCAGAGGGTTGAGTGGTCGCGATATGGGCAATACCAATTTGGAATGGTCATTGTGCGGGCACGCACTGTTCAGTTCAACCTGAAAATAGCGTCCTTCACGTGCAAGGGAGCCTGAACCTCACATTTGCACACACGGGCAAATTCGGGCAAATTCTCTGCTACATGTGCGAGGTGGTTCGTATGGTACACGAACATCATGATGCACCTTGTTTTGACCAGGGGGTTGAGTGGTCGAGATATGGGCAATACCAATTTGGAATGGTCATTGTGCGGGCACGCACTGTTCAGTTCAACCTGAAAATAGCGTCCTTCACGTGCAAGGGAGCCTAAACCTCACATTTGCACACACGGGCAAATTCGGGCAAATTCTCTGCTACACGTGCGACGTGGTTCATATGGTACACGAATAGCATGATGCAGCTTGTTGTGGCCAGAGGGTTGAGTGGTCGAGATATGGGCAATACCAATTTGGAATGGTCATTGTGCGGGCACGCACTGTTCAGTTCAACCTGAAAATAGCGTCCTTCACGTGCAAGGGAGCCTAAAGCCCACATTTGCGCACACGGGCAAATTCGGGCAAATTCTCTGCTACACGTGCGACGTGGTTCGTATGGTACACTAACAGCATGATGCAGGTTGTTCTGGCCAGAGGGTTGAGTGGTCGCGATATGGGCAATACCAATTTGGAATGGTCATTGTGCGGGCACGCACTGTTCAGTTCAACCTGAAAATAGCGTCCTTCACGTGCAAGGGAGCCTAAACCTCACATATGCACACACGGGCAAATTCGGGCAGATTCTCTGCTACACGTGCGACGTGGTTCGTATGGTACGCGAACAGCATGATGCACCTTGTTCTGGCCGGAGGGTTGAGTGGTTGTGATATGGGCAATACCAATTTGAAATGGGCATTGTGCGGGCACGTACTGTGAAGTTCAACCTGAAAATAGCGTCCTTCGCGTGCAAGGGAGCCTAAACCTCACATTTGCACACACGGGCAAATTCGGGCAAATTCTCTGCTACACGTGCGACGTGGTTCGTATGGTACACGAACAGCATGATGCAGCTTGTTCTGGCCGGAGGGTTGAGTGGTTGTGATATGGGCAATACCAATTTGAAATGGGCATTGTGCGGGCACGTACTGTGAAGTTCAACCTGAAAATAGCGTCATTCGCGTGCAAGGGAGCCTAAGCCCAGATTTGCGCACACGGGCAAATTCGGGCAAATTCTCTGCTACACGTGCGACGTGGTTCGTATGGTACACGAACAGCATGATGCAGCTTGTTCTGGCCAGAGGGTTGAGTGGTCGCGATATGGGCAACACCAATTTGAAATGGGCATTGTGCGGGCACGTACTGTTCAGTTCAACCTGAAAATAGCGTCACTCGTGTGCAAGGGAGCCTGAACCTCACATTTGCACACACGGGCAAATTCGGGCAAATTCTCTGCTACATGTGCGAGGTGGTTCGTATGGTACACGAACATCATGATGCACCTTGTTTTGACCAGGGGGTTGAGTGGTCGAGATATGGGCAATACCAATTTGGAATGGTCATTATGCGGGCACGCACTGTTCAGTTCAACCTGAAAATAGCGTCCTTCACGTGCAAGGGAGCCTAAACCTCACATTTGCACACACGGGCAAATTCGGGCAAATTCTCTGCTACACGTGCGACGTGGCTCGTATGGTACACGAATAGCATGATGCAGCTTGTTGTGGCCAGAGGGTTGAGTGGTTGAGATATGGGCAATACCAAATTAAAACGGCCATTGTGCGGGCACGTACTGTTCAGTTGAACCTGAAAATAGCGTCATTCGCGTGCAAGGGAGCCTAAAGCCCAGATTTGCGCACACGGGCAAATTCGGGCAAATTCTCTGCTACACGTGCGATGTGGTTCATATGGTACACGAATAGCATGATGCAGCTTGTTGTGGCCAGAGGGTTGAGTGGTCGCGATATGGGCAATACCAATTTGGAATGGTCATTGTGCGGGCACGCACTGTTCAGTTCAACCTGAAAATAGCGTCCTTCACGTGCAAGGGAGCCTAAACCTCACATATGCACACACGGGCAAATTCGGGCAGATTCTCTGCTACACGTGCGACGTGGTTCGTATGGTACACTAACAGCATGATGCAGCTTGTTGTGGCCAGAGGCTTGAGTGGTCGAGATATGGGCAATACCAATTTGGAATGGTCATTGTGCGGGCACGAACTGTTCAGTTCAACCTGAAAATAGTGTCCTTCACGTGCAAGGGAGCCTAAAGCCCACATTTGCGCACACGGGCAAATTCGGGCAAATTCTCTGCTACACGTGCGACGTGGTTCGTATGGTACACTAACAGCATGATGCAGGTTGTTCTGGCCAGAGGGTTGAGTGGTCCCGATATGGGCAATACCAATTTGGAATGGTCATTGTGCGGGCACGCACTGTTCAGTTCAACCTGAAAATAGCGTCCTTCACGCGCAAGGGAGCCTAAACCTCACATATGCACACACGGGCAAATTCGGGCAGATTCTCTGCTACACGTGCGACGTGGTTCATATGGTACACGAATAGCATGATGCAGCTTGTTGTGGCCAGAGGCTTGAGTGGTCGAGATATGGGCAATACCAATTTGGAATGGTCATTGTGCGGGCACGAACTGTTCAGTTCAACCTGAAAATAGTGTCCTTCACGTGCAAGGGAGCCTAAAGCCCACATTTGCGCACACGGGCAAATTCGGGCAAATTCTCTGCTACACGTGCGACGTGGTTCGTATGGTACACTAACAGCATGATGCAGGTTGTTCTGGCCAGAGGGTTGAGTGGTCCCGATATGGGCAATACCAATTTGGAATGGTCATTGTGCGGGCACGCACTGTTCAGTTCAACCTGAAAATAGCGTCCTTCACGTGCAAGGGAGCCTAAACCTCACATATGCACACACGGGCAAATTCGGGCAGATTCTCTGCTACACGTGCGACGTGGTTCGTATGGTACACTAACAGCATGATGCAGCTTGTTCTGGCCGGAGGGTTGAGTGGTTGTGATATGGGCAATACCAATTTGAAATGGTCATTGTGCGGGCACACACTGTTCAGTTCAACCTGAAAATAGCGTCCTTCGCGTGCAAGGGAGCCTAAACCTCACATTTGCACACACGGGCAAATTCTGGCAAATTCTCTGCTACACGTGCGACGTGGTTCGTATGGTACACGAACAGCATGATGCACCTTGTTCTGGCCGGAGGGTTGAGTGGTCGAGATATGGGCAATACCAATTTGGAATGGTCATTGTGCGGGCACGCACTGTTCAGTTCAACCTGAAAATAGCGTCCTTCACGTGCAAGGGAGCCTAAACCTCACATTTGCACACACGGGCAAATTCGGGCAAATTCTCTGCTACATGTGCGAGGTGTTTCGTATGGTACATGAACATCATCATGCACCTTGTTTTGACCAGGGGGTTGAGTGGTCGAGATATGGGCAACACCAATTTGGAATGGGCATTGTGCGGGCACGTACTGTTCAGTTCAACCTGAAAATAGCGTCACTCGTGTGCAAGGGAGCCTGAACCTCACATTTGCACACACGGGCAAATTCGGGCAAATTCTCTGCTACATGTGCGAGGTGGTTCGTATGGTACACGAACATCATGATGCACCTTGTTTTGACCGGGGGGTTGAGTGGTCGAGATATGGGCAATACCAATTTGGAATGGTCATTGTGCGGGCACGCACTGTTCAGTTCAACCTGAAAATAGCGTCCTTCACGTGCAAGGGAGCCTAAACCTCACATTTGCACACACGGGCAAATTCGGGCAAATTCTCTGCTACACGTGCGACGTGGCTCGTATGGTACACGAATAGCATGATGCAGCTTGTTGTGGCCAGAGGGTTGAGTGGTTGAGATATGGGCAATACCAAATTAAAACGGCCATTGTGCGGGCACGTACTGTTCAGTTCAACCTGAAAATAGCGTCATTCGCGTGCAAGGGAGCCTAAAGCCCAGATTTGCGCACACGGGCAAATTTGGGCAAATTCTCTGCTACACGTGCGACGTGGTTCATATGGTACAAGAATAGCATGATGCAGCTTGTTGTGGCCGGAGGGTTGAGTGGTCGCGATATGGGCAATACCAATTTGGAATGGTCATTGTGCGGGCACGCACTGTTCGGTTCAACCTGAAAATAGCGATCTTCACGTGCAAGGGAGCCTGAACCTCACATTTGCACACACGGGCAAATTCGGGCAAATTCTCTGCTACATGTGCGAGGTGGTTCGTATGGTACACGAACATCATGATGCACCTTGTTTTGACCGGGGGGTTGAGTGGTCGAGATATGGGCAATACCAATTTGGAATGGTCATTGTGCGGGCACGCACTGTTCAGTTCAACCTGAAAATAGCGTCCTTCACGTGCAAGGGAGCCTAAACCTCACATTTGCACACACGGGCAAATTCGGGCAAATTCTCTGCTACACGTGCGACGTGGTTCGTATGGTACACGAACAGCATGATGCACCTTGTTGTGGCCGGAGGGTTGAGTGGTCGAGATATGGGCAATACCAATTTGGAATGGTCATTGTGCGGGCACGCACTGTTCAGTTCAACCTGAAAATAGCGTCCTTCACGTGCAAGGGAGCCTAAACCTCACATTTGCACACACGGGCAAATTCGGGCAAATTCTCTGCTACATGTGCGAGGTGGTTCGTATGGTACATGAACATCATCATGCACCTTGTTTTGACCAGGGGGTTGAGTGGTCGAGATATGGGCAACACCAATTTGAAATGGGCAATGTGCGGGCACGTACTGTTCAGTTCAACCTGAAAATAGCGTCACTCGTGTGCAAGGGAGCCTGAACCTCACATTTGCACACACGGGCAAATTCAGGCAAATTCTCTGCTACATGTGCGACGTGGTTCGTATGGTACACGAACAGCATGATGCACCTTGTTGTGGCCGGAGGGTTGAGTGGTCGAGATATGGGCAATACCAATTTGGAATGGTCATTGTGCGGGCACGCACTGTTCAGTTCAACCCGAAAACAGGGTCCTTCACGTGCAAGGGAGCCTAAACCTCACATTTGCACACACGGGCAAATTCGGGCAAATTCTCTGCTACACGTGCGACGTGGCTCGTATGGTACACGAATAGCATGATGCAGCCTGTTGTGGCCAGAGGGTTGAGTGGTTGAGATATGGGCAATACCAAATTAAAACGGCCATTGTGCGGGCACGTACTGTTCAGTTCAACCTGAAAATAGCGTCCTTCACGTGCAAGGGAGCCTAAACCTCACATTTGCACACACGGGCAAATTCGGGCAAATTCTCTGCTACACGTGCGACGTGGTTCGTATGGTACACGAACAGCATGATGCAGCTTGTTCTGGCCGGAGGGTTGAGTGGTTGTGATATGGGCAATACCAATTTGAAATGGGCATTGTGCGGGCACGTACTGTTCGGTTCAACCTGGAAATAGGGTTATTCGCGTGCAAGGGAGCCTGAACCTCACATTTGCGCACACGGGCAAATTCGGGCAAATTCTCTGCTACACGTGCGGGGTGGTTCGTATGGTACACGAACAGCATGATGCAGCTTGTTTTGACCAGAGGGTTGGGTGGTCGAGATATGGGCAATACCAATTTGAAATGGTCATTGTGCGGGCACGCACTGTTCAGTTCAACCTGAAAATAGCGTCCTTCACGTGCAAGGGAGCCCAAACCTCACATTTGCACACACGGGCAAATTCGGGCAAATTCTCTGCTACACGTGCGACCTGGTTCATATGGTACACGAACAGCATGATGCAGCTTGTTCTGGCCCGAGGGTTGAGTGGTCGAGATATGGGCAATACCAATTTGAAATCGGCATTGTGCGGGCACGTACTGCTCGGTTCAACCTGGAAATAAGGTTATTCGCGTGCAAGGGAGCCTGAACCTCACATTTGCGCACACGGGCAAATTCGGGCAAATTCTCTGCTACACGTGCGGGGTGGTTCGTATGGTACACGAACATCATGATGCACCTTGTTTTGGCCGGAGGGTTGAGTGGTTGTGATATGGGCAATACCAATTTGAAATGGGCATTGTGCGGGCACGTACTGTGAAGTTCAACCTGAAAATAGCGTCATTCACGTGCAAGGGAGCCTAAAGCCCAGATTTGCGCACACGGGCAAATTTGGGCAAATTCTCTGCTACACGTGCGATGTGGTTCGTATGGTACACGAACAACATGCTGCAGCTTGTTCTGGCCAGAGGGTTAAGTGGTCGAGATATGGGCAATACCAATTTGAGATCGGCATTGTGCGGGCACGTACTGTTCGGTTCAACCTGGAAATAAGGTTATTCGCGTGCAAGGGAGCCTGAACCTCACATTTGCGCACACGGGCAAATTCGGGCAAATTCTCTGCTACATGTGCGAGGTGGTTCGTATGGTACACGAACATCATGATGCACCTTGTTTTGACCAGGGGGTTGAGTGGTCGAGATATGGGCAATACCAATTGGAATGGTCATTGTGCGGGCACGCACTGTTCAGTTCAAGCTGAAAATAGCGTCCTTCACGTGCAAGGGAGCCTAAACCTCACATTTGCACACACGGGCAAGTTCGGGCAAATTCTCTGCTATACGTGCGACGTGGTTCGTATGGTACACGAACAGCATGATGCAGCTTGTTGTGGCCGGAGGGTTGAGTGGTTGTGATATGGGCAATACCAATTTGAAATGGGCATTGTGCGGGCACGTACTGTGAAGTTCAACCTGGAAATGAGGTTATTCGCGTGCAAGGGAGCCTGAACCTCACATTTGCGCACACGGGCAAATTCGGGCAAATTCTCTGCTACACGTGCGACGTGGTTCATATGGTACACGAATAGCATGATGCAGCCTGTTGTGGCCAGAGGGTTGAGTGGTTGAGATATGGGCAATACCAAATTAAAACGGCCATTGTGCGGGCACGTACTGTTCAGTTCAACCTGAAAATAGCGTCCTTCACGTGCAAGGGAGCCTAAACCTCACATTTGCACACACGGGCAAATTCGGGCAAATTCTCTGCTACACGTGCGACGTGGTTCGTATGGTACACGAACAGCATGATGCAGCTTGTTCTGGCCGGAGGGTTGAGTGGTTGTGATATGGGCAATACCAATTTGAAATGGGCATTGTGCGGGCACGTACTGTTCGGTTCAACCTGGAAATAGGGTTATTCGCGTGCAAGGGAGCCTGAACCTCACATTTGCGCACACGGGCAAATTCGGGCAAATTCTCTGCTACACGTGCGGGGTGGTTCGTATGGTACACGAACAGCATGATGCGGCTTGTTTTGACCAGAGGGTTGGGTGGTCGAGATATGGGCAATACCAATTTGAAATGGTCATTGTGCGGGCACGCACTGTTCAGTTCAACCTGAAAATAGCGTCCTTCACGTGCAAGGGAGCCCAAACCTCACATTTGCACACACGGGCAAATTCGGGCAAATTCTCTGCTACACGTGCGACCTGGTTCATATGGTACACGAACAGCATGATGCAGCTTGTTCTGGCCCGAGGGTTGAGTGGTCGAGATATGGGCAATACCAATTTGAAATCGGCATTGTGCGGGCACGTACTGCTCGGTTCAACCTGGAAATAAGGTTATTCGCGTGCAAGGGAGCCTGAACCTCACATTTGCGCACACGGGCAAATTCGGGCAAATTCTCTGCTACACGTGCGGGGTGGTTCGTATGGTACACGAACATCATGATGCACCTTGTTTTGGCCGGAGGGTTGAGTGGTTGTGATATGGGCAATACCAATTTGAAATGGGCATTGTGCGGGCACGTACTGTGAAGTTCAACCTGAAAATAGCGTCATTCGCGTGCAAGGGAGCCTAAAGCCCAGATTTGCGCACACGGGCAAATTTGGGCAAATTCTCTGCTACACGTGCGATGTGGTTCGTATGGTACACGAACAACATGCTGCAGCTTGTTCTGGCCAGAGGGTTAAGTGGTCGAGATATGGGCAATACCAATTTGAGATCGGCATTGTGCGGGCACGTACTGTTCGGTTCAACCTGGAAATAAGGTTATTCGCGTGCAAGGGAGCCTGAACCTCACATTTGCGCACACGGGCAAATTCGGGCAAATTCTCTGCTACATGTGCGAGGTGGTTCGTATGGTACACGAACATCATGATGCACCTTGTTTTGACCAGGGGGTTGAGTGGTCGAGATATGGGCAATACCAATTGGAATGGTCATTGTGCGGGCACGCACTGTTCAGTTCAAGCTGAAAATAGCGTCCTTCACGTGCAAGGGGGCCTAAACCTCACATTTGCACACACGGGCAAGTTCGGGCAAATTCTCTGCTATACGTGCGACGTGGTTCGTATGGTACACGAACAGCATGATGCACCTTGTTCTGGCCGGAGGGTTGAGTGGTTGTGATATGGGCAATACCAATTTGAAATGGGCATTGTGCGGGCACGTACTGTGAAGTTCAACCTGGAAATGAGGTTATTCGCGTGCAAGGGAGCCTGAACCTCACATTTGCGCACACGGGCAAATTCGGGCAAATTCTCTGCTACACGTGCGACGTGGTTCATATGGTACACGAACATCATGATGCACCTTGTTTTGGCCAGAGGGTTGAGTGGTCGAGATATGGGCAATACTAATTTGAAATGGGCATTGTGCGGGCACGCACTGTCCAGTTCAACCTGAAAATAGCGTCCTTCGCGTGCCGGGGAGCCTAAGCCGCACATTTCCACACACGGGCGAATTCGGGCAAATTCTCTGCTACATGTGCGAGGTGGTTCGTATGGTACACGAACATCATGATGCACCTTGTTTTGACCAGGGGGTTGAGTGGTCGAGATATGGGCAATACCAATTTGGAATGGTCATTGTGCGGGCACGCACTGTTCAATTCAACCTGAAAATAGCGTCCTTCACGTGCAAGGGAGCCTAAACCTCACATTTGCACACACGGGAAAATTCGGGCAAATTCTCTGCTACAGGTGCGACGTGGTTCGTATGGTACACTAACAGCATGATGCAGCTTGTTCTGGCCAGAGGGTTGAGTGGTCGAGATATGGGCAATACCAATTTGAAATCGGCATTGTGCGGGCACGTACTGTTCGGTTCAACCTGAAAATAAGGTTATTCGCGTGCAAGGGAGCCTGAACCTCACATTTGCGCACACGGGCAAATTCGGGCAAATTCTCTGCTACACGTGCGGGGTGGCTCGTATGGTACACGAACATCATGATGCACCTTGTTTTGGCCAGAGGGTTGGGTGGTCGTGAAATGGGCAATACCAATTTGAAATGGTCATTGTGCGGGCACGCACTGTTCAGTTCAACCTGAAAATAGCGTCCTTCACGTGCAAGGGAGCCCAAACCTCACATTTGCACACACGGGCAAATTCGGGCATATTCTCTGCTACACGTGCGACCTGGTTCATATGGTACACGAACAGCATGATGCAGCTTGTTCTGGCCCGAGGGTTGAGTGGTCGAGATATGGGCAATACCAATTTGAAATCGGCATTGTGCGGGCACGTACTGTTCGGTTCAACCTGGAAATAAGGTTATTCGCGTGCAAGGGAGCCTGAACCTCACATTTGCGCACACGGGCAAATTCGGGCAAATTCTCTGCTACACGTGCGGGGTGGTTCGTATGGTACACGAACATCATGATGCACCTTGTTTTGGCCGGAGGGTTGAGTGGTTGTGATATGGGCAATACCAATTTGAAATGGGCATTGTGCGGGCACGTACTGTTCAGTTCAACCTGAAAATAGCGTCATTCGCGTGCAAGGGAGCCTAAAGCCCAGATTTGCGCACACGGGCAAATTTGGGCAAATTCTCTGCTACACGTGCGATGTGGTTCGTATGGTACACAAACAACATGCTGCAGCTTGTTCTGGCCAGAGGGTTAAGTGGTCGAGATATGGGCAATACCAATTTGAAATCGGCATTGTGCGGGCACGTACTGTTCGGTTCAACCTGGAAATAAGGTTATTCGCGTGCAAGGGAGCCTGAACCTCACATTTGCGCACACGGGCAAATTCGGGCAAATTCTCTGCTACACGTGCGGGGTGGTTCGTATGGTACACGAACATCATGATGCACCTTGTTTTGGCCAGAGGGTTGAGTGGTCGAGATATGGGCAATACCAATTTGAAATGGGCATTGTGCGGGCACGTACTGTGAAGTTCAACCTGAAAATAGCGTCATGCGCGTGCAAGGGAGCCTAAAGCCCAGATTTGCGCACACGGGCAAATTCGGGCAAATTCTCTGCTACATGTGCGATGTGGTTCGTATGGTACACGAACAACATGCTGCAGCTTGTTCTGGCCAGAGGGTTAAGTGGTCGAGATATGGGCAATACCAATTTGAAATCGGCATTGTGCGGGCACGTACTGTTCGGTTCAACCTGGAAATAAGGTTATTCGCGTGCAAGGGAGCCTGAACCTCACATTTGCGCACACGGGCAAATTCGGGCAAATTCTCTGCTACACGTGCGGGGTGGTTCGTATGGTACACGAACATCATGATGCACCTTGTTTTGGCCAGAGGGTTGAGTGGTCGAGATATGGGCAATACCAATTTGAAATGGTCATTGTGCGGGCACGCACTGTTCAAATCAACCTGAAAATAGCGTCCTTCGCGTGCAAGGGAGCCTAAACCTCACATTTGCACACACGGGCAAATTCGGGCAAATTCTCTGCTACACGTGCGACGTGGTTCATATGGTACGCGAACAGCATGATGCACCTTGTTCTGGCCGGAGGGTTGAGTGGTTGTGATATGGGTAATACCAATTTGGAATGGTCATTGTGCGGGCACGCACTGTTCAGTTCAACCTAAAAATAGCGTCCTTCACGTGCAAGGGAGCCTAAACCTCACATTTGCACACACGGGCAAATTCGGGCAAATTCTCTGCTACACGTGCGATGTGGTTCGTATGGTACACGAACAACATGCTGCAGCTTGTTCTGGCCAGAGGGTTAAGTGGTCGAGATATGGGCAATACCAAATTGAAATCGGCATTGTGCGGGCACGTACTGTTCGTTTCAACCTGGAAATAAGGTTATTCGCGTGCAAGGGAGCCTGAACCTCACATTTGCGCACACGGGCAAATTCGGGCAAATTCTCTGCTACACGTGCGGGGTGGTTCGTATGGTACACGAACATCATGATGCACCTTGTTTTGGCCGGAGGGTTGAGTGGTTGTGATATGGGCCATACCAATTTGAAATGGGCATTGTGCGGGCACGTAATGTTCAGTTCAACCTGAAAATAGCGTCATTCGCGTGCAAGGGAGCCTAAAGCCCAGATTTGCGCACACGGGCAAATTTGGGCAAATTCTCTGCTACACGTGCGATGTGGTTCGTATGGTACACGAACAACATGCTGCAGCTTGTTCTGGCCAGAGGGTTAAGTGGTCGAGATATGGGCAATACCAATTTGAAATCGGCATTGTGCGGGCACGTACTGTTCGTTTCAACCTGGAAATAAGGTTATTCGCGTGCAAGGGAGCCTGAACCTCACATTTGCGCACACGGGCAAATTCGGGCAAATTCTCTGCTACACGTGCGGGGTGGTTCGTATGGTACACGAACATCATGATGCACCTTGTTTTGGCCAGAGGGTTGAGTGGTCGAGATATGGGCAATACCAATTTGAAATGGTCATTGTGCGGGCACGCACTGTTCAGATCAACCTGAAAATAGCGTCCTTCACGTGCAAGGGAGCCCAAACCTCACATTTGCACACACGGGCAAATTCGGGCAAATTCTCTGCTACACGTGCGACCTGGTTCATATGGTACACGAACAGCATGATGCAGCTTGTTCTGGCCCGATGGTTGAGTGGTCGAGATATGGGCAACACCAATTTGAAATGGGCATTGTGCGGGCACGTACTGTTCGGTTCAACCTGGAAATAAGGTTGTTCGCGTGCAAGGGAGCCTGAACCTCACATTTGCACACACGGGCAAATTCGGGCAAATTCTCTGCTACACGTGCGATGTGGTTCGTATGGTACACGAACAACATGCTGCAGCTTGTTCTGGCCAGAGGGTTAAGTGGTCGAGATATGGGCAATACCAATTTGAAATCGGCATTGTGCGGGCACGTACTGTTCGTTTCAACCTGGAAATAAGGTTATTCGCGTGCAAGGGAGCCTGAACCTCACATTTGCGCACACGGGCAAATTCGGGCAAATTCTCTGCTACACGTGCGACGTGGTTCGTATGGTACACGAACAGCATGATGCAGCTTGTTCTGGCCAGAGGGTTGAGTGGTCGCGATATGGGCAACACCAATTTGAAATGGGCATTGTGCGGGCACGTACTGTTCAGTTCAACCTGAAAATAGCGTCACTCGTGTGCAAGGGAGCCTGAACCTCACATTTGCACACACGGGCAAATTCGGGCAAATTCTCTGCTACATGTGCGAGGTGGTTCGTATGGTACACGAACATCATGATGCACCTTGTTTTGACCAGGGGGTTGAGTGGTCGAGATATGGGCAATACCAATTTGGAATGGTCATTGTGCGGGCACGCACTGTTCAGTTCAACCTGAAAATAGCGTCCTTCACGTGCAAGGGAGCCTAAACCTCACATTTGCACACACGGGCAAATTCGAGCAAATTCTCTGCTACAGCTGCGACGTGGTTCGTATGGTACACGAACAGCATGATGCAGCTTGTTCTGGCCAGAGGGTTGAGTGGTCGCGATATGGGCAACACCAATTTGAAATGGGCATTGTGCGGGCACGTACTGTTCAGTTCAACCTGAAAATAGCGTCAGTCGTGTGCAAGGGAGCCTGAACCTCACATTTGCACACACGGGCAAATTCGGGCAAATGCTCTGCTACATGTGCGAGGTGGTTCGTATGGTACACGAACATCATGATGCACCTTGTTTTGACCAGGGGGTTGAGTGGTCGAGATATGGGCAATACCAATTTGGAATGGTCATTGTGCGGGCACGCACTGTTCAGTTCAACCTGAAAATAGCGTCCTTCACGTGCAAGGGAGCCTAAACCTCACATTTGCACACACGGGCGAATTTGGGCAAAATCTCTGCTACACGTCCGATGTGGTTCGTATGGTACACGAACAACCTGCTGCAGCTTGTTCTGGCCAGAGGGTTAAGTGGTCGAGATATGGGCAATACCAATTTGAAATCGGCATTGTGCGGGCACGTACTGTTCGGTTCAACCTGGAAATAAGGTTATTCGCGTGCAAGGGAGCCTGAACCTCACATTTGCGCACACGGGCAAATTCGGGCAAATTCTCTGCTACACGTGCGGGGTGGTTCGTATGGTACACGAACATCATGTTGCATTTTGTTTTGGCCGGAGGGTTGAGTGGTCGAGATATGGGCAATACCAATTTGAAATGGGCATTGTGCGGGCACGTACTGTGGAGTTCAACCTGAAAATAGCGTCATTCGCGTGCAAGGGAGCCTAAAGCCCAGATTTGCGCACACGGGCAAATTCGGGCAAATTCTCTGCTACATGTGCGATGTGGTTCGTATGGTACACGAACAACATGCTGCAGCTTGTTCTGGCCAGAGGGTTAAGTGGTCGAGATATGGGCAATACCAATTTGAAATCGGCATTGTGCGGGCACGTACTGTTCGGTTCAACCTGGAAATAAGGTTATTCGCGTGCAAGGGAGCCTGAACCTCACATTTGCGCACACGGGCAAATTTGGGCAAATTCTCTGCTACACGTGCGGGGTGGTTCGTATGGTACACGAACATCATGATGCACCTTGTTTTGGCCAGAGGGTTGAGTGGTCGAGATATGGGCAATACCAATTTGAAATGGTCATTGTGCGGGCACGCACTGTTCAGATCAACCTGAAAATAGCGTCCTTCGCGTGCAAGGGAGCCTAAACCTCACATTTGCACACACGGGCAAATTCGGGCAAATTCTCTGCTACACGTGCGACGTGGTTCATATGGTACGCGAACAGCATGATGCACCTTGTTCTGGCCGGAGGGTTGAGTGGTTGTGATATGGGCAATACCAATTTGGAATGGTCATTGTGCGGGCACGCACTGTTCAGTTCAACCTAAAAATAGCGTCCTTCACGTGCAAGGGAGCCTAAACCTCACATTTGCACACACGGGCAAATTCGGGCAAATTCTCTGCTACACGTGCGATGTGGTTCGTATGGTACACGAACAACATGCTGCAGCTTGTTCCGGCCAGAGGGTTAAGTGGTCGAGATATGGGCAATACCCATTTGAAATCGGCATTGTGCGGGCACGTACTGTTCGGTTCAACCTGGAAATAAGGTTATTCGCGTGCAAGGGAGCCTGAACCTCACATTTGCACACACGGGGAAATTCGGGCAAATTCTCTGCTACATGTGCGAGGTGGTTCGTATGGTACACGAACATCATGATGCACCTTGTTTTGACCAGGGGGTTGAGTGGTCGAGATATGGGCAATACCAATTTGGAATGGTCATTGTGCGGGCACGCACTGTTCAATTCAACCTGAAAATAGCGTCCTTCACGTGCAAGGGAGCCTAAACCTCACATTTGCACACACGGGCAAATTCGGGCAAATTCTCTGCTACACGTGCGACCTGGTTCATATGGTACACGAACAGCATGATGCAGCTTGTTCTGGCCCGAGGGTTGAGTGGTCGAGCTATGGGCAATACCAATTTGAAATCGGCATTGTGCGGGCACGTACTGTTCGGTTCAACCTGGAAATAAGGTTATTCGCGTGCAAGGGAGCCTGAACCTCACATTTGCGCACACGGGCAAATTCGGGCAAATTCTCTGCTACACGTGCGGGGTGGTTCGTATGGTACACGAACATCATGATGCACCTTGTTTTGGCCGGAGGGTTGAGTGGTTGTGATATGGGCAATACCAATTTGAAATGGGCATTGTGCGGGCACGTACTGTTCAGTTCAACCTGAAAATAGCGTCATTCGCGTGCAAGGGAGCCTAAAGCCCAGATTTGCGCACACGGGCAAATTTGGGCAAATTCTCTGCTACACGTGCGATGTGGTTCGTATGGTACACGAACAACATGCTGCAGCTTGTTCTGGCCAGAGGGTTAAGTGGTCGAGATATGGGCAATACCAATTTGAAATCGGCATTGTGCGGGCACGTACTGTTCGGTTCAACCTGGAAATAAGGTTATTCGCGTGCAAGGGAGCCTGAACCTCACATGTGCGCACACGGGCAAATTCGGGCAAATTCTCTGCTACACGTGCGGGGTGGTTCGTATGGTACACGAACATCATGATGCACCTTGTTTTGGCCAGAGGGTTGAGTGGTCGAGATATGGGCAATACCAATTTGAAATGGGCATTGTGCGGGCACGTACTGTGGATTTCAACCTGAAAATAGCGTCATTCGCGTGCAAGGGAGCCTAAAGCCCAGATTTGCGCACACGGGCAAATTCGGGCAAATTCTCTGCTACATGTGCGATGTGGTTCGTATGGTACACGAACAACATGCTGCAGCTTGTTCTGGCCAGAGGGTTAAGTGGTCGAGATATGGGCAATACCAATTTGGAATCGGCATTGTGCGGGCACGTACTGTTCGGTTCAACCTGGAAATAAGGTTATTCGCGTGCAAGGGAGCCTGAACCTCACATTTGCGCACACGGGCAAATTTGGGCAAATTCTCTGCTACACGTGCGGGGTGGTTCGTATGGTACACGAACATCATGATGCACCTTGTTTTGGCCAGAGGGTTGAGTGGTCGAGATATGGGCAATACCAATTTGAAATGGTCATTGTGCGGGCACGCACTGTTCATATCAACCTGAAAATAGCGTCCTTCGCGTGCAAGGGAGCCTAAACCTCACATTTGCACACACGGGCAAATTCGGGCAAATTCTCTGCTACACGTGCAATGTGGTTCATATGGTACGCGAACAGCATGATGCACCTTGTTCTGGCCGGAGGGTTGAGTGGTTGTGATATGGGCAATACCAATTTGGAATGGTCATTGTGCGGGCACGCACTGTTCAGTTCAACCTAAAAATAGCGTCCTTCACGTGCAAGGGAGCCTAAACCTCACATTTGCACACACGGGCAAATTCGGGCAAATTCTCTGCTACACGTGCGATGTGGTTCGTATGGTACACGAACAACATGCTGCAGCTTGTTCTGGCCAGAGGGTTAAGTGGTCGAGATATGGGCAATACCAATTTGAAATCGGCATTGTGCGGGCACGTACTGTTCGGTTCAACCTGGAAATAAGGTTATTCGCGTGCAAGGGAGCCTGAACCTCACATTTGCGCACACGGGCAAATTCGGGCAAATTCTCTGCTACACGTGCGACGTGGTTCGTATGGTACACGAACAGCATGATGCAGCTTGTTCTGGCCAGAGGGTTGAGTGGTCGCGATATGGGCAACACCAATTTGAAATGGGCATTGTGCGGGCACGTACTGTTCAGTTCAACCTGAAAATAGCGTCACTCGTGTGCAAGGGAGCCTGAACCTCACATTTGCACACACGGGCAAATTCGGGCAAATTCTCTGCTACATGTGCGAGGTGGTTCGTATGGTACACGAACATCATGATGCACCTTGTTTTGACCAGGGGGTTGAGTGGTCGAGATATGGGCAATACCAATTTGGAATGGTCATTGTGCGGGCACGCACTGTTCAGTTCAACCTGAAAATAGCGTCCTTCACGTGCAAGGGAGCCTAAACCTCACATTTGCACACACGGGCAAATTCGGGCAAATTCTCTGCTACACGTGCGACCTGGTTCATATGGTACACGAACAGCATGATGCAGCTTGTTCTGGCCCGAGGGTTGAGTGGTCGAGCTATGGGCAATACCAATTTGAAATCGGCATTGTGCGGGCACGTACTGTTCGGTTCAACCTGGAAATAAGGTTATTCGCGTGCAAGGGAGCCTGAACCTCACATTTGCGCACACGGGCAAATTCGGGCAAATTCTCTGCTACACGTGCGGGGTGGTTCGTATGGTACACGAACATCATGATGCACCTTGTTTTGGCCGGAGGGTTGAGTGGTTGTGATATGGGCAATACCAATTTGAAATGGGCATTGTGCGGGCACGTACTGTTCAGTTCAACCTGAAAATAGCGTCATTCGCGTGCAAGGGAGCCTAAAGCCCAGATTTGCGCACACGGGCAAATTTGGGCAAAATCTCTGCTACACGTGCGATGTGGTTCGTATAATACACGAACAACATGCTGCAGCTTGTTCTGGCCAGAGGGTTAAGTGGTCGAGATATGGGCAATACCAATTTGAAATCGGCATTGTGCGGGCACGTACTGTTCGGTTCAACCTGGAAATAAGGTTATTCGCGTGCAAGGGAGCCTGAACCTCACATTTGCGCACACGGGCAAATTCGGGCAAATTCTCTGCTACACGTGCGGGGTGGTTCGTATGGTACAAGAACATCATGATGCACCTTGTTTTGGCCAGAGGGTTGAGTGGTTGTGATATGGGCAATACCAATTTGAAATGGGCATTGTGCGGGCACGTACTGTTCAGTTCAACCTGAAAATAGCGTCATTCGCGTGCAAGGGAGCCTAAAGCCCAGATTTGCGCACACGGGCAAATTTGGGCAAAATCTCTGCTACACGTGCGATGTGGTTCGTATGGTACACGAACAACATGCTGCAGCTTGTTCTGGCCAGAGGGTTAAGTGGTCGAGATATGGGCAATACCAATTTGAAATCGGCATTGTGCGGGCACGTACTGTTCGGTTCAACCTGGAAATAAGGTTATTCGCGTGCAAGGGAGCCTGAACCTCACATTTGCGCACACGGGCAAATTTGGGCAAATTCTCTGCTACACGTGCGGGGTGGTTCGTATGGTACAAGAACATCATGATGCACCTTGTTTTGGCCAGAGGGTTGAGTGGTCGAGATATGGGCAATACCAATTTGAAATGGTCATTGTGCGGGCACGCACTGTTCAGATCAACCTGAAAATAGCGTCCTTCGCGTGCAAGGGAGCCTAAACCTCACATTTGCACACACGGGCAAATTCGGGCAAATTCTCTGCTACACGTGCGACGTGGTTCATATGGTACGCGAACAGCATGATGCACCTTGTTCTGGCCGGAGGGTTGAGTGGTTGTGATATGGGCAATACCAATTTGGAATGGTCATTGTGCGGGCACGCACTGTTCAGTTCAACCTAAAAATAGCGTCCTTCACGTGCAAGGGAGCCTAAACCTCACATTTGCACACACGGGCAAATTCGGGCAAATTCTCTGCTACACGTGCGATGTGGTTCGTATGGTACACGAACAACATGCTGCAGCTTGTTCTGGCCAGAGGGTTAAGTGGTCGAGATATGGGCAATACCAATTTGAAATCGGCATTGTGCGGGCACGTACTATTCGGTTCAACCTGGAAATAAGGTTATTCGCGTGCAAGGGAGCCTGAACCTCACATTTGCGCACACGGGCAAATTCGGGCAAATTCTCTCCTACACGTGCGACGTGGTTCGTATGGTACACGAACAGCATGATGCAGCTTGTTCTGGCCAGAGGGTTGAGTGGTCGCGATATGGGCAACACCAATTTGAAATGGGCATTGTGCGGGCACGTACTGTTCAGTTCAACCTGAAAATAGCGTCAGTCGTGTGCAAGGGAGCCTGAACCTCACATTTGCACACACGGGCAAATTCGGGCAAATTCTCTGCTACATGTGCGAGGTGGTTCGTATGGTACACGAACATCATGATGCACCTTGTTTTGACCAGGGGGTTGAGTGGTCGAGATATGGGCAATACCAATTTGGAATGGTCATTGTGCGGGCACGCACTGTTCAGTTCAACCTGAAAATAGCGTCCTTCACGTGCAAGGGAGCCCAAAGCTCACATTTGCACACACGGGCAAATTCGGGCAAATTCTCTGCTACACGTGCGACCTGGTTCATATGGTACACGAACAGCATGATGCAGCTTGTTCTGGCCCGAGGGTTGAGTGGTCGAGCTATGGGCAATACCAATTTGAAATCGGCATTGTGCGGGCACGTACTGTTCGGTTCAACCTGGAAATAAGGTTATTCGCGTGCAAGGGAGCCTGAACCTCACATTTGCGCACACGGGCAAATTCGGGCAAATTCTCTGCTACACGTGCGGGGTGGTTCGTATGGTACACGAACATCATGATGCACCTTGTTTTGGCCGGAGGGTTGAGTGGTTGTGATATGGGCAATACCAATTTGAAATGGGCATTGTGCGGGCACGCACTGTTCAGTTCAACCTGAAAATAGCGTCATTCGCGTGCAAGGGAGCCTAAAGCCCAGATTTGCGCACACGGGCAAATTTGGGCAAAATCTCTGCTACACGTGCGATGTGGTTCGTATGGTACACGAACAACATGCTGCAGCTTGTTCTGGCCAGAGGGTTAAGTGGTCGAGATATGGGCAATACCAATTTGAAATCGGTATTGTGCGGGCACGTACTGTTCGGTTCAACCTGGAAATAAGGTTATTCGCGTGCAAGGGAGCCTGAACCTCACATTTGCGCACACGGGCAAATTCGGGCAAATTCTCTGCTACACGTGCGGGGTGGTTCGTATGGTACACGAACATCATGATGCACCTTGTTTTGGCCAGAGGGTTGAGTGGTCCAGATATGGGCAATACGAATTTGAAATGGGCATTGTGCGGGCACGTACTGTTCAGTTCAACCTGAAAATAGCGTCATTCGCGTGCAAGGGAGCCTAAAGCCCAGATTTGCGCACACGGGCAAATTTGGGCAAAATCTCTGCTACACGTGCGATGTGGTTCGTATGGTACACGAACAACATGCTGCAGCTTGTTCTGGCCAGAGGGTTAAGTGGTCGAGATATGGGCAATACCAATTTGAAATCGGCATTGTGCGGGCACGTACTGTTCGGTTCAACCTGGAAATAAGGTTATTCGCGTGCAAGGGAGCCTGAACCTCACATTTGCGCACACGGGCAAATTTGGGCAAATTCTCTGCTACACGTGCGGGGTGGTTCGTATGGTACAAGGACATCATGATGCACCTTGTTTTGGCCAGAGGGTTGAGTGGTCGAGATATGGGCAATACCAATTTGAAATGGTCATTGTGCGGGCACGCACTGTTCAGATCAACCTGAAAATAGCGTCCTTCGCGTGCAAGGGAGCCTAAACCTCACATTTGCACACACGGGCAAATTCGGGCAAATTCTCTGCTACACGTGCGACGTGGTTCATATGGTACGCGAACAGCATGATGCACCTTGTTCTGGCCGGAGGGTTGAGTGGTTGTGATATGGGCAATACCAATTTGGAATGGTCATTGTGCGGGCACGCACTGTTCAGTTCAACCTAAAAATAGCGTCCTTCACGTGCAAGGGAGCCTAAACCTCACATTTGCACACACGGGCAAATTCGGGCAAATTCTCTGCTACACGTGCGATGTGGTTCGTATGGTACACGAACAACATGCTGCAGCTTGTTCTGGCCAGAGGGTTAAGTGGTCGAGATATGGGCAATACCAATTTGAAATCGGCATTGTGCGGGCACGTACTGTTCGGTTCAACCTGGAAATAAGGTTATTCGCGTGCAAGGGAGCCTGAACCTCACATTTGCGCACACGGGCAAATTCGGGCAAATTCTCTCCTACACGTGCGACGTGGTTCGTATGGTACACGAACAGCATGATGCAGCTTGTTCTGGCCAGAGGGTTGAGTGGTCGCGATATGGGCAACACCAATTTGAAATGGGCATTGTGCGGGCACGTACTGTTCAGTTCAACCTGAAAATAGCGTCAGTCGTGTGCAAGGGAGCCTGAACCTCACATTTGCACACACGGGCAAATTCGGGCAAATTCTCTGCTACATGTGCGAGGTGGTTCGTATGGTACACGAACATCATGATGCACCTTGTTTTGACCAGGGGGTTGAGTGGTCGAGATATGGGCAATACCGATTTGGAATGGTCATTGTGCGGGCACGCACTGTTCAGCTCAACCTGAAAATAGCGTCCTTCACGTGCAAGGGAGCCTAAACCTCACATTTGCACACACGGGCAAATTCGGGCAAATTCTCTGCTACACGTGCGACGTGGTTCGTATGGTACACGAACAGCATGATGCAGCTTCTTCTGGCAGGAGGGTTGAGTGGTTGTGATATGGGCAATACCAATTTGAAATGGGCATTGTGAGGGCACGTACTGTGAAGTTCAACCTGAAAATAGCGTCATTCGCGTGCAAGGGAGCCTAAAGCCCAGATTTGCGCACACGGGCAAATTCGGGCAAATTCTCTGCTACACGTGCGATGTGGTTTGTATGGTACACCAACAGCATGATGCAGCTTGTTCTGGCCGGTGGGTTGAGTGGTTGGGATATGGGCAATACCAATTTGAAATGGGCATTGTGCGGGCACGTACTGTGAAGTTCAACCTGAAAATAGCGTCATTCGCGTGCAAGGGAGCCTAAAGCCCACATTTGCGCACACGGGCAAATTCGGGCAAATTCTCTGCTACACGTGCGACGTGGTTCGTATGGTACACTAACAGCATGATGCAGCTTGTTCTGGCCAGAGGGTTGAGTGGTCGCGATATGGGCAATACCAATTTGAAATCGGCATTGTGCGGGCACGTACTGTTCAGTTCAACCTGAAAATAGCGTCCTTCGCGTGCAAGGGAGCCTAAACCTCACATTTGCACACACGGGCAAATTCGAGCAAATTCTCTGCTACAGGTGCGACGTGGTTCGTATGGTACGCGAACAGCATGATGCACCTTGTTCTGGCCGGAGGGTTGAGTGGTTGTGATATGGGCAATACCAATTTGAAATGGGCATTGTGCGGGCACGTACTGTGAAGTTCAACCTGGAAATAAGGTTATTCGCGTGCAAGGGAGCCTAAACCTCACATTTGCACACACGGGCAAATTCAGGCAAATTCTCTGCTACACGTGCGGGGTGGTTCGTATGGTACACGAACATCATGATGCACCTTGTTTTGGCCAGAGGGTTAAGTGGTCGAGATATGGGCAATACCAGTTTGAAATCGGCATTGTGCGGGCACGTACTGTTCGGTTCAACCTGAAAATAGCGTCCTTCGCGTGCAAGGGAGCCTAAACCTCACATTTGCACACACGGGCAAATTCGAGCAAATTCTCTGCTACAGGTGCGACGTGGTTCGTATGGTACGCGAACAGCATGATGCACCTTGTTCTGGCCGGAGGGTTGAGTGGTTGTGATATGGGCAATACCAATTTGAAATGGGCATTGTGCGGGCACGTACTGTGAAGTTCAACCTGAAAATAGCGTCCTTCGCGTGCAAGGGAGCCTAAACCTCACATTTGCACACACGTGCAAATTCGGGCAAATTCTCTGCTACACGTGCAACGTGGTTCGTATGGTACACGAACATCATGATGCACCTTGCTTTGGCCAGAGGGTTGAGTGGTCGAGATATGGGCAATACCAATTTGAAATTGTCATTATGCGGGCACGCACTGTTCAGTTCAACCTGAAAATAGCGTCATTCGCGTGCAAGGGAGCCTTAAACCCACGGATGCGCACACGTGCAAATTCGGGCAAATTCTCTGCTACACGTGCGACGTGGTTCGTATGGTACGCGAACAGCATGATGCACCTTGTTCTGGCCGGAGGTTTGAGTGGTCGAGATATGGGCAATACCAATTTGAAATCGGCATTGTGCGGCACGTACTGTTCGGTTCAACCTGAAAATAGTGTCACTCGTGTGCAAGGGAGCCTAAACCTCACATTTGCACACACGGGCAAATTCGGGCAAATTCTCTGCTACACGTGCGACGTGGTTCGTATGGTACACGAACAGCATGATGCAGCTTGTTCTGGCCGGAGGGTTGAGTGGTTGTGATATGGGCAATACCAATTTGAAATGGGCATTGTGCGGGCACGTACTGTGAAGTTCAACCTGGAAATAAGGTTATTCGCGTGCAAGGGAGCCTGAACCTCACATTTGCGCACACGGGCAAATTTGGGCAAATTCTCTGCTACACGTGCGGGGTGGTTCGTATGGTACAAGAACATCATGATGCACCTTGTTTTGGCCAGAGGGTTGAGTGGTCGAGATATGGGCAATACCAATTTGAAATGGTCATTGTGCGGGCACGCACTGTTCAGTTCAACCTGAAAATAGCGTCCTTCGCGTGCAAGGGAGCCTAAACCTCACATTTGCACACACGGGCAAATTCGGGCAAATTCTCTGCTACACGTGCGACGTGGTTCATATGGTACGCGAACAGCATGATGCACCTTGTTCTGGCCGGAGGGTTGAGTGGTTGTGATATGGGCAATACCAATTTGGAATGGTCATTGTGCGGGCACGCACTGTTCAGTTCAACCTAAAAATAGCGTCCTTCACGTGCAAGGGAGCCTAAACCTCACATTTGCACACACGGGCAAATTCGGGCAAATTCTCTGCTACACGTGCGATGTGGTTCGTATGGTACACGAACAACATGCTGCAGCTTGTTCTGGCCAGAGGGTTAAGTGGTCGAGATATGGGCAATACCAATTTGAAATCGGCATTGTGCGGGCACGTACTGTTCGGTTCAACCTGGAAATAAGGTTATTCGCGTGCAAGGGAGCCTGAACCTCACATTTGCGCACACGGGCAAATTCGGGCAAATTCTCTCCTACACGTGCGACGTGGTTCGTATGGTACACGAACAGCATGATGCAGCTTGTTCTGGCCAGAGGGTTGAGTGGTCGCGATATGGGCAACACCATTTTTGAAATGGGCATTGTGCGGGCACGTACTGTTCAGCTCAACCTGAAAATAGCGTCACTCGTGTGCAAGGGAGCCTGAACCTCACATTTGCACACACGGGCAAATTCGGGCAAATTCTCTGCTACATGTGCGAGGTGGTTCGTATGGTACACGAACATCATGATGCACCTTGTTTTGACCAGGGGGTTGAGTGGTCGAGATATGGGCAATACCAATTTGGAATGGTCATTGTGCGGGCACGCACTGTTCAGTTCAACCTGAAAATAGCGTCCTTCACGTGCAAGGGAGCCTAAACCTCACATTTGCACACACGGGCAAATTCGAGCAAATTCTCTGCTACAGCTGCGACGTGGTTCGTATGGTACACGAACAGCATGATGCAGCTTGTTCTGGCCAGAGGGTTGAGTGGTCGCGATATGGGCAACACCAAATTGAAATGGGCATTGTGCGGGCACGTACTGTTCAGTTCAACCTGAAAATAGCGTCAGTCGTGTGCAAGGGAGCCTGAACCTCACATTTGCGCACACGGGCAAATTCGGGCAAATTCTCTGCTACATGTGCGAGGTGGTTCGTATGGTACACGAACATCATGATGCACCTTGTTTTGACCAGGGGGTTGAGTGGTCGAGATATGGGCAATACCGATTTGGAATGGTCATTGTGCGGGCACGCACTGTTCAGTTCAACCTGAAAATAGCGTCCTTCACGTGCAAGGGAGCCTAAACCTCACATTTGCACACACGGGCAAATTCGGGCAAATTCTCTGCTACACGTGCGACGTGGTTCGTATGGTACACGAACAGCATGATGCAGCTTCTTCTGGCCGGTGGGTTGAGTGGTTGGGATATGGGCAATACCAATTTGAAATGGGCATTGTGCGGGCACGTACTGTGAAGTTCAACCTGAAAATAGCGTCATTCGCGTGCAAGGGAGCCTAAAGCCCACATTTGCGCACACGGGCAAATTCGGGCAAATTCTCTGCTACACGTGCGACGTGGTTCGTATGGTACACTAACAGCATGATGCAGCTTGTTCTGGCCAGAGGGTTGAGTGGTCGCGATATGGGCAATACCAATTTGAAATCGGCATTGTGCGGGCACGTACTGTTCAGTTCAACCTGAAAATAGCGTCCTTCGCGTGCAAGGGAGCCTAAACCTCACATTTGCACACACGGGCAAATTCGAGCAAATTCTCTGCTACAGGTGCGACGTGGTTCGTATGGTACGCGAACAGCATGATGCACCTTGTTCTGGCCGGAGGGTTGAGTGGTTGTGATATGGGCAATACCAATTTGAAATGGGCATTGTGCGGGCACGTACTGTGAAGTTCAACCTGGAAATAAGGTTATTCGCGTGCAAGGGAGCCTGAACCTCACATTTGCGCAGACGGGCAAATTCGGGCAAATTCTCTGCTACACGTGCGGGGTGGTTCGTATGGTACACGAACATCATGATGCACCTTGTTTTGGCCAGAGGGTTAAGTGGTTGAGATATGGGCAATACCAGTTTGAAATCGGCATTGTGCGGGCACGCACTGTTCAGTTCAACCTGAAAATAGCGTCCTTCGCGTGCAAGGGAGCCTAAACCTCACATTTGCACACACGGGCAAATTCGAGCAAATTCTCTGCTACACGTGCGACGTGGTTCGTATGGTACACGAACATCATGATGCACCTTGTTTTGACCAGGGGGTTGAGTGGTCGTGATATGGGCAATACCAATTTGGAATGGTCATTGTGCGGGCACGCACTGTTCAGTTCAACCTGAAAATAGCGTCCTTCACGTGCAAGGGAGCCTAAACCTCACATTTGCACACACGGGCAAATTCGGGCAAATTCTCTGCTACACGTGCGACGTGGTTCGTATGGTACACTAACAGCATGATGCAGCTTGTTGTGGCCAGAGGGTTGAGTGGTTGAGATATGGGCAATACCAAATTGAAACGGCCATTGTGCGGGCACGTACTGTTCAGTTCAACCTGAAAATAGCGTCATTCGCGTGCAAGGGAGCCTAAAACCCACATATGCGCACACGGGCAAATTCGAGCAAATTCTCTGCTACAGGTGCGACGTGGTTCGTATGGTACACTAACATCATGATGCAGCTTTGTCTGGCCTGAGGGTTGAGTGGTCGAGATATGGGCAGTACCAATTTGAAATGGGCATCACATTTGCACACACGGGCAAATTCGGGCAAATTCTCTGCTACACGTGCGACGTGGTTCGTATGGTACGCGAACAGCATGATGCACCTTGTTCTGGCCGGAGGTTTGAGTGGTCGAGATATGGGCAATACCAATTTGAAATCGGCATTGTGCGGGCACGTACTGTTCGGTTCAACCTGAAAATAGTGTCACTCGTGTGCAAGGGAGCCTAAACCTCACATTTGCACACACGGGCAAATTCGGGCAAATGCTCTGCTACACGTGCGACGTGGTTCGTATGGTACACGAACAGCATGATGCAGCTTGTTCTGACTGGAGGGTTGAGTGGTTGTGATATGGGCAATACCAATTTGAAATGGGCATTGTGCGGGCACGTACTGTGAAGTTCAACCTGAAATTAGCGTCATTCGCGTGCAAGGGAGCCTAAAACCCACATATGCGCACACGGGCAAAATCGAGCAAATTCACTGCTACAGGTGCGACGTGGTTCCTATGGTACACGAACATCATGATGCAGCTTTGTCTGGCCTGAGGGTTGAGTGGTCGAGATATGGGCAGTACCAATTTGAAATGGGCATTGTGCGGGCACGTACTGCGAAGTTCAACCTGAAAATAGCGTCATTCGCGTGCAAAGGAGCCTAAAGCCCAGATTTGCGCACACGGGCAAATTCGGGCAAATTCTCTGCTACACGTGCGACGTGGCCGTATGGTACATGAACAGCATGATGCAGCTTGTTCTGGCCAGAGGGTTGAGTGGTCGCGATATGGGCAACACCAATTTGAAACGGGCATTGTGCGGACACGTACTGTTCAGTTCAACCTGAAAATAGCGTCACTCGTGTGCAAGGGAGCTTGAACCTCACATTTGCACACACGGGCAAATTCGGGCAAATTCTCTGCTACATGTGCGAGGTGGTTCGTATGGTACATGAACATCATGATGCACCTTGTTTTGACCAAGGGGTTGAGTGGTCGAGATATGGGCAATACCAATTTGAAATGGGCATTGTGCGGGCACGTACTGTTCAGTTCAACCTGAAAATAGCGTCATTCGCGTGCAAGGGAGCCTAAAGCCCAGATTTGCGCACACGGGCAAATTCGGGCAAATTCTCTGCTACACGTGCGATGTGGTTCGTATGGTACACGAACATCATGACGCACCTTGTTTTGACCAGGGGGTTGAGTGGTCGAGATATGGGCAATACCAATTTGGAATGGTCATTGTGCGGGCACGCACTGTTCAGTTCAACCTGAAAATAGCGTCCTTCACGTGCAAGGGAGCCTAAACCTCAGATTTGCACACACGGGCAAATTCGGGCAAATTCTCTGCTACACGTGCGACGTGGTTCGTATGGTACACTAACAGCATGATGCAGCTTGTTGTGGCCAGAGGGTTGAGTGGTTGAGATATGGGCAATACCAAAATGAAACGGTTATTGTGCGGGCACGTACTGTTCAGTTCAACCTGAAAATAGCGTCATTCGCGTGCAAGGGAGCCTAAAGCCCAGATTTGCGCACACGGGCAAATTCGGGCAAATTCTCTGCTACACGTGCGAGGTGGTTCGTATGGTACACGAACAGCATGATGCAGCTTGTTTCGGCCAGAGGGTTGAGTGGTCGCGATATGGGCAACACCAATTTGAAATGGGCATTGTGCGGGCACGTACTGTTCAGTTCAACCTGAAAATAGCGTCCTTCGCGTGCAAGGGAGCCTAAACCTCACATTTGCATACACGGGCAAATTCGGGCAAATTCTCTGCTACACGTGCGACGTGGTTCGTATGGTACACGAACAGCATGATGCAGCTTGTTCTGGCCAGAGGGTTGAGTGGTCGCGATATGGGCAACACCAATTTGAAATGGGCATTGTGCGGGCACGTACTGTTCAGTTCAACCTGAAAATAGCGTCCTTCGCGTGCAAGGGAGCCTAAACCTCACATTTGCATACACGGGCAAATTCGGGCAAATTCTCTGCTACACGTGCGACGTGGTTCGTATGGTACACGAACAGCATGATGCAGCTTGTTCTGGCCAGAGGGTTGAGTAGTTGTGATATGGGCAATACCAATTTGAAATGGGCATTGTGCGGGCACGTACTGTTCAGTTCAACCTGAAAATAGCGTCATTCGCGTGCAAGGGAGCCTAAAGCCCAGATTTGCGCACACGGGCAAATTCGGGCAAATTCTCTGCTACACGTGCGAGGTGGTTCGTATGGTACACGAACAGCATGATGCAGCTTGTTCTGGCCAGAGGGTTGAGTGGTCGCGATATGGGCAACACCAATTTGAAATGGGCATTGTGCGGGCACGTACTGTTCAGTTCAACCTGAAAATAGCGTCAGTTGTGTGCAAGGGAGCCTAAACCTCACATTTGCATACACGGGCAAATTCGGGCAAATTCTCTGCTACACGTGCGACGTGGTTCGTATGGTACACGAACAGCATGATGCAGCTTGTTCTGGCCGGAGGGTTGAGTGGTTGTGATATGGGCAATACCAGTTTGAAATCGGCATTGTGCGGGCACGTACGGTTCAGTTCAACCTGAAAATAGCGTCCTTCACGTGCAAGGGAGCCTAAACCTCACATTTGCACACACGGGCAAATTCGGGCAAATTCTCTGCTACACGTGCGACGTGGTTCGTATGGTACACGAACAGCATGATGCAGCTTGTTCTGGCCGGAGGGTTGAGTGGTTGTGATATGGGCAATACCAATTTGAAATGGGCATTGTGCGGGCACGTACTGTGAAGTTCAACCTAAAAATAGCGTCATTCGCGTGCAAGGGAGCCTAAAGCCCAGATTTGCGCACACGGGCAAATTCGGGCAAATTCTCTGCTACATGTGCGATGTGGTTCGTATGGTACACGAACAACATGCTGCAGCTTGTTCTGGCCAGAGGGTTAAGTGGTCGAGATATGGGCAATACCAATTTGAAATCGGCATTGTGCGGGCACGTACTGTTCGGTTCAACCTGGAAATAAGGTTATTCGCGTGCAAGGGAGCCTAAACCTCACATTTGCACACACGGGCAAATTCGGGCAAATTCTCTGCTACACGTGCGACGTGGTTCGTATGGTACACGAACATCATGATGCACCTTGTTTTGACCAGGGGGTTGAGCGGTCGAGATATGGGCAATACCAATTTGGAATGGTCATTGTGCCGGCACGCACTGTTCAGTTCAACCTGAAAATAGCGTCCTTCACGTGCAAGGGAGCCTAAACCTCACATTTGCACACACGGGCAAATTCGGGCAAATTCTCTGCTACACGTGCGACGTGGTTCATATGGTACACGAATAGCATGATGCAGCTTGTCGTGGCCACAGGGTTGAGTGGTTGAGATATGGGCAATACCAAAATGAAACGGTTATTGTGCGGGAACGTACTGCGAAGTTCAACCTGAAAATAGTGTCCTTCGCGTGCAAGGGAGCCTAAACCCCACATTTGCACACACGCGCAAATTCGGGCAAATTCTCTGCTACACGTGCGACGTGGTTCGTATGGTACACGAACAGCATGATGCAGCTTGTTCTGGCCAGAGGGTTGTGTGCTTGTGATATGGGCAATACCAATTTGAAATGGGCATTGTGCGGGCACGTACTGTGAAGTTCAACCTGAAAATAGCGTCACTCGTGTGCAAGGGAGCCTAAACCTCACATTTGCACACACGGGCGAATTCGGGCAAATTCTCTGCTACACGTGCGATGTGGTTCGTATGGTACACGAACAGCATGATGCAGCTTGTTCTGGCCGGAGGGTTGAGTGGTTGTGATATGGGCAATACCAATTTGAAATCGGCATTGTGCGGGCACGTATTGTTCAGTTCAACCTGAAAATAGCGTCCTTCACGTGCAAGGGAGCCTAAACCTCACATTTGCACACACGGGCAAATTCGGGCAAATTCTCTGCTACACGTGCGACGTGGTTCGTATGGTACACGAACAGCATGATGCAGCTTGTTCTGGCCGGAGGGTTGAGTGGTTGTGATATGGGCAATACCAATTTGAAATGGGCATTGTGCGGGCACGTACTGTGAAGTTCAACCTGAAAATAGCGTCATTCGCGTGCAAGGGAGCCTAAAGCCCACATTTGCGCACACGGGAAAATTCGGGCAAATTCTCTGCTACACGTGCGATGTGGTTCGTATGGTACACGAACAACATGCTGCAGCTTGTTCTGGCCAGAGGGTTAAGTGGTCGAGATATGGGCAATAGCAATTTGGAATGTTCATTGTGCGGGCACGCACTGTTCAGTTCAACCTGAAAATAGCGTCCTTCACGTGCAAGGGAGCCTAAACCTCACATTTGCACACACGGGCAAATTCGGGCAAATTCTCTGCTACACGTGCGACGTGGTTCGTATGGTACACGAACATCATGATGCAGCTTGTTCTGGCCAGAGGGTTGAGTGGTTGCGATATGGGCAACACCAATTTGAAATGGGCATTGTGCGGGCACGTACTGTTCAGTTCAACCTGAAAATAGCGTCCTTCGCGTGCAAGGGAGCCTAAACCTCACATTTGCACACACGGGCAAATTCGGGCAAATTCTCTGCTACACGTGCGACGTGGTTCGTATGGTACACGAACATCATGATGCACCTTGTTTTGGCCAGAGGGTCGAGTGGTCGAGATATGGGCAATACCAATTTGAAATGGTCATTGTGCGGGCACGCACTGTTAAGTTCAACCTGAAAATAGCGTCCTTCGCGTGCAAGGGAGCCTAAACCTCACATTTGCACACACGGGCAAATTCGGGCAAATTCTCTGCTACACGTGCGACGTGGTTCATATGGTACACGAACATCATGATGCACCTCGTTTTGGCCAGAGGGTTGAGTGGTCGAGATATGGGCAATACCAATTTGAAATGGTCATTGTGCGGGCACGCACTGTTCAGTTCAACCTGAAAATAGCGTCCTTCGCGTGCAAGGGAGCTTAAACCTCACATTTGCACACACGGGCAAATTCAGGCAAATTCTCTGCTACACGTGCGACGTGGTTCGTATGGTACACGAACAGCATGATGCAGCTTGTTCTGACCAGAGGGTTGAGTGGTCGCGATATGGGCAACACCAATTTGAAATGGGCATTGTGCGGGCACGTACTGTTCAGTTCAACCTGAAAATAGCGTCACTCGTGTGCAAGGGAGCCTGAACCTCACATTTGCACACACGGGCAAATTCGGGCAAATTCTCTGCTACACGTGCGACGTGGTTCGTATGGTACACGAACAGCATGATGCAGCTTGTTGTGGCCAGAGGGTCGAGTGGTTGAGATATGGGCAACACCAATTTGGAATGATCATTGTGCGGGCACGCACTGTTCAGTTCAACCTGAAAATAGCGTCATTCGTGTGCAAGGGAGCCTAAAGCCCACGTTTGCGCACACGGGCAAATTCGGGCAAATTCTCTGCTACACGTGCGACGTGGTTCGTATGGTACACTAACAGCATGATGCAGCTTGTTCTGGCCAGAGGGTTGAGTGGTCGCGATATCGGCAACACCAATTTGAAATGGGCATTGTGCGGGCACGCACTGTTCAGTTCAACCTGAAAATAGCATCATTCGCGTTCGAGGGAGCCTAAAACCCACATATGCGCACACGGGCAAATTCGAGCAAATTCTCTGCTACAGGTGCGATGTGGTTCGTATGGTACACGAACAACATGCTGCAGCTTGTTCTGGCCAGAGGGTTGAGTGGTGGAGATATGGGCAATACCAATTTGAAATCGGCATTGTGCGGGCACGTACTGTTCGGTTCAACCTGGAAATAAGGTTATTCGCGTGCAAGGGAGCCTAAACCTCACATTTGCACACACGGGCAAATTCGGGCAAATTCTCTGCTACACGTGCGACGTGGTTCGTATGGTACACGAACAGCATGATGCAGCTTGTTCTGGCCGGAGGGTTGAGTGGTTGTGATATGGGCAATACCAATTTGAAATGGGCATTGTGCGGGCACGTACTGTGAAGTTCAACCTGAAAATAGCGTCATTCGCGTGCAAGGGAGCCTAAAGCCCACATTTGCGCACACGGGAAAATTCGGGCAAATTCTCTGCTACACGTGCGATGTGGTTCGTATGGTACACGAACAACATGCTGCAGCTTGTTCTGGCCAGAGGGTTAAGTGGTCGAGATATGGGCAATAGCAATTTGGAATGTTCATTGTGCGGGCACGCACTGTTCAGTTCAACCTGAAAATAGCGTCCTTCACGTGCAAGGGAGCTTAAACCTCACATTTGCACACACGGGCAAATTCAGGCAAATTCTCTGCTACACGTGTGACGTGGTTCGTATGGTACACGAACAGCATGATGCAGCTTGTTCTGACCAGAGGGTTGAGTGGTCGCGATATGGGCAACACCAATTTGAAATGGGCATTGTGCGGGCACGTACTGTTCAGTTCAACCTGAAAATAGCGTCACTCGTGTGCAAGGGAGCCTGAACCTCACATTTGCACACACGGGCAAATTCGGGCAAATTCTCTGCTACACGTGCGACGTGGTTCGTATGGTACACGAACAGCATGATGCAGCGTGTTGTGGCCAGAGGGTCGAGTGGTTGAGATATGGGCAACACCAATTTGGAATGATCATTGTGCGGGCACGCACTGTTCAGTTCAACCTGAAAATAGCGTCATTCGTGTGCAAGGGAGCCTAAAGCCCACGTTTGCGCACACGGGCAAATTCGGGCAAATTCTCTGCTACACGTGCGACGTGGTTCGTATGGTACACTAACAGCATGATGCAGCTTGTTCTGGCCAGAGGGTTGAGTGGTCGCGATATCGGCAACACCAATTTGAAATGGGCATTGTGCGGGCACGCACTGTTCAGTTCAACCTGAAAATAGCATCATTCGCGTTCGAGGGAGCCTAAAACCCACATATGCGCACACGGGCAAATTCGAGCAAATTCTCTGCTACAGGTGCGATGTGGTTCGTATGGTAAACGAACAACATGCTGCAGCTTGTTCTAGCCAGAGGGTTGAGTGGTTGTGATATGGGCAATACCAATTTGAAATGGGCATTGTGCGGGCACGTACTGTGAAGTTCAACCTGAAAATAACGTCATTCGCGTGCAAGGGAGCCTAAAGCCCAGATTTGCGCACACGGGCAAATTCGGGCAAATTCTCTGCTACACGTGCGATGTGGTTCATATGGTACACGAACAACATGCTGCAGCTTGTTCTGGCCAGAGGGTTAAGTGGTTGAGATATGGGCAACACCAATTTGAAATGGGCATTGTGCGGGCACGTACTATTCAGTTCAACCTGAAAATAGCGTCACTCGTGTGCAAGGGAGCCTGAACCTCACATTTGCACACACGGGCAAATTCGGGCAAATTCTCTGCTACATGTGCGAGGTGGTTCGTATGGTACACGAACATCATGATGCACCTTGTTTTGACCAGGGGGTTGAGTGGTCGAGATATGGGCAATACCAATTTGGAATGGTCATTGTGCGGGCACGCACTGTTCAGTTCAACCTGAAAATAGCGTCCTTCGCGTGCAAGGGAGCCTAAACCTCACATTTGCACACACGGGCAAATTCAGGCAAATTCTCTGCTACACGTGCGACGTGGTTCGTATGGTACACTAACAGCATGATGCAGCTTGTTCTGGCCAGAGGGTTGAGTGGTCGCGATATGGGCAACACCAATTTGGAATGGTCATTGTGCGGGCACGCGCTGTTCAGTTCAACCTGAAAATAGCGTCATTCGCGTGCAAGGGAGCCTAAAGCCCACGTTTGCGCACACGGGAAAATTCGGGCAAATTCTCTGCTACACGTGCGACGTGGTTCGTATGGTACACGAATAGCATGATGCAGCTTGTTGTGGCCAGAGGGTTGAGTGGTTGAGATATGGGCAACACCAATTTGGAATGGTCATTGTGCGGGCACGCACTGTTCAGTTCAACCTGAAAATAGCGTCATTCGCGTGCAAGGGAGCCTAAAGCCCACGTTTGCGCACACGGGCAAATTCGAGCAAATTCTCTGCTACAGGTGCGATGTGGTTCGTATGGTACACGAACAACATGCTGCAGCTTGTTCTGGCCAGAGGGTTGAGTGGTCGAGATATGGGCAATACCGATTTGAAATCGGCATTGTGCGGGCACGTACTGTTCGGTTCAACCTGAAAATAAGGTTATTCGCGTGCAAGGGAGCCTAAACCTCACATTTGCACACACGGGCAAATTCGGGCAAATTCTCTGCTACACGTGCGACGTGGTTCGTATGGTACATGAACAGCATGATGCAGCTTGTTCTGGCCGGAGGGTTGAGTGGTTGTGATATGGGCAATACCAATTTGAAATGGGCATTGTGCGGGCACGTACTGTGAAGTTCAACCTGAAAATAGCGTCATTCGCTTGCAAGGGAGCCTAAAGCCCAGATTTGCGCACACGGGCAAATTCGGGCAAATTCTCTGCTACACGTGCGATGTGGTTCATATGGTACACGAACAACATGCTGCAGCTTGTTCTGGCCAGAGGGTTAAGTGGTTGAGATATGGGCAACACCAATTTGAAATGGGCATTGTGCGGGCACGTACTGTTCAGTTCAACCTGAAAATAGCGTCACTCGTGTGCAAGGGAGCCTCAACCTCACATTTGCACACACGGGCAAATTCGGGCAAATTCTCTGCTACATGTGCGAGGTGGTTCGTATGGTACACGAACATCATGATGCACCTTGTTTTGACCAGGGGGTTGAGTGGTCGAGATATGGGCAATACCAATTTGGAATGGTCATTGTGCGGGCACGCACTGTTCAGTTCAACCTGAAAATAGCGTCCTTCACGTGCAAGGGAGCCTGAACCTCACATTTGCACACACGGGCAAATTCGGGCAAATTCTCTGCTACACGTGCGATGTGGTTCGTATGGTACACGAACAACATGCTGCAGCTTGTTCTGGCCAGAGGGTTAAGTGGTCGAGATATGGGCAATACCAATTTGAAATCGGCATTGTGCGGGCACGTACTGTTCAGTTCAACCTGAAAAAAGCGTCCTTCGCGTGCAAGGGAGCCTAAAACCCACATATGCGCACACGGGCAAATTCGGGCAAATTCTCTGCTACACGTGCGACGTGGTTCGTATGGTACACTAACAGCATGATGCAGCTTGTTCTGGCCAGAGGGTTGAGTGGTCGCGATATGGGCAACACCAATTTGGAATGGTCATTGTGCGGGCACGCACTGTTCAGTTCAACCTGAAAATAGCGTCACTCGTGTGCAAGGGAGCCTGAACCTCACATTTGCACACACGGGCAAATTCGGGCAAATTCTCTGCTACACGTGCGACGTGGTTCGTATGGTACACTAACAGCATGATGCAGCTTGTTCTGGCCAGAGGGTTGAGTGGTCGCGATATGGGCAACACCAATTTGGAATGGTCATTGTGCGGGCACGCACTGTTCAGTTCAACCTGAAAATAGCGTCATTCGCGTGCAAGGGAGCCTAAAACCCACATATGCGCACACGGGCAAATTCGGGCAAATTCTCTGCTACACGTGCGACGTGGTTCGTATGGTACACGAACAACATGCTGCAGCTTGTTCTGGCCAGAGGGTTAAGTGGTCGCGATATGGGCAACACCAATTTGAAATGGGCATTGTGCGGGCACGTACTGTTCAGTTCAACCTGAAAATAGCGTCACTCGTGTGCAAGGGAGCCTGAACCTCACATTTGCACACACGGGCAAATTCGGGCAAATTCTCTGCTACACGTGCGACGTGGTTCGTATGGTACACTAACAGCATGATGCAGCTTGTTCTGGCCGGAGGGTTGAGTGGTCGCGATATGGGCAACACCAATTTGGAATGGTCATTGTGCGGGCACGCACTGTTCAGTTCAACCTGAAAATAGCGTCATTCGCGTGCAAGGGAGCCTAAAGCCCACATTTGCGCACACGGGCAAATTCGGGCAAATTCTCTGCTACACGTGCGACGTGGTTCGTATGGTACACGAACAGCATGATGCAGCTTGTTCTGGCCAGAGGGTTGAGTGGCCGCGATATGGGCAACACCAATTTGAAATGGGCATTGTGCGGGCACGCACTGTTCAGTTCAACCTGAAAATAGCGTCATTCGCGTGCAAGGGAGCCTAAAACCCACGTATGCGCACACGGGCAAATTCGGGCAAATTCTCTGCTACGCGTGCGATGTGGTTCGTATGGTACACGAACAACATGCTGCAGCTTGTTCTGGCCAGAGGGTTAAGTGGTCGCGATATGGGCAACACCAATTTGAAATGGGCATTGTGCGGGCACGTACTGTTCAGTTCAACCTGAAAATAGCGTCACTCGTGTGCAAGGGAGCCTGAACCTCACATTTGCACACACGGGCAAATTCGGGCAAATTCTCTGCTACACGTGCGACGTGGTTCGTATGGTACACGAACATCATGATGCACCTTGTTTTGACCAGGGGGTTGGTTGGTCGAGATATGGGCAATACCAATTTGGAATGGTTATTGTGCGGGCACGCACTGCTCAGTTCAACCTGAAAATAGCGTCCTTCACGTGCAAGGGAGCCTAAACCTCACATTTGCACACACGGGCAAATTCGGGCAAATTCTCTGCTACACGTGCGACGTGGTTCATATGGTACACGAATAGCATTATGCAGCTTGTTGTGGCCAGAGGGTTGCGTGGTTGAGATATGGGCAATACCAAATTGAAACGGGTATTGTGCGGGCACGTACTGTTCAGTTCAACCTGAAAATAGCGTCATTCGCGTGCAAGGGAGCCTAAAGCCCAGATTTGCACACACGGGCAAATTCGGGCAAATTCTCTGCTACACGTGCGACGTGGTTCGTATGGTACATGAACAGCATGATGCAGCTTGTTCTGGCCGGAGGGTTGAGTGGTTGTGATATGGGCAATACCAATTTGAAATGGGCATTGTGCGGGCACGTACTGTGAAGTTCAACCTGAAAATAGCGTCATTCGCTTGCAAGGGAGCCTAAAGCCCAGATTTGCGCACACGGGCAAATTCGGGCAAATTCTCTGCTACACGTGCGATGTGGTTCATATGGTACACGAACAACATGCTGCAGCTTGTTCTGGCCAGAGGGTTAAGTGGTTGAGATATGGGCAACACCAATTTGAAATGGGCATTGTGCGGGCACGTACTGTTCAGTTCAACCTGAAAATAGCGTCACTCGTGTGCCAGGGAGCCTGAACCTCACATTTGCACACACGGGCAAATTCGGGCAAATTCTCTGCTACATGTGCGAGGTGGTTCGTATGGTACACGAACATCATGATGCACCTTGTTTTGACCAGGGAGTTGAGTGGTCGAGATATGGGCAATACCAATTTGGAATGGTCATTGTGCGGGCACGCACTGTTCAGTTCAACCTGAAAATAGCGTCCTTCACGTGCAAGGGAGCCTGAACCTCACATTTGCAAACACGGGCAAATTCGGGCAAATTCTCTGCTACACGTGCGATGTGGTTCGTATGGTACACGAACAACATGCTGCAGCTTGTTCTGGCCAGAGGGTTAAGTGGTCGAGATATGGGCAACACCAATTTGAAATCGGCATTGTGCGGGCACGTACTGTTCAGTTCAACCTGAAAAAAGCGTCCTTCGCGTGCAAGGGAGCCTAAAACCCACATATGCGCACACGGGCAAATTCGGGCAAATTCTCCGCTACACGTGCGACGTGGTTCGTATGGTACACTAACAGCATGATGCAGCTTGTTCTGGCCAGAGGGTTGAGTGGTCGCGATATGGGCAACACCAATTTGGAATGGTCATTGTGCGGGCACGCACTGTTCAGTTCAACCTGAAAATAGCGTCACTCGTGTGCAAGGGAGCCTGAACCTCACATTTGCACACACGGGCAAATTCGGGCAAATTCTCTGCTACACGTGCGACGTGGTTCGTATGGTACACTAACAGCATGATGCAGCTTGTTCTGGCCAGAGGGTTGAGTGGTCGCGATATGGGCAACACCAATTTGGAATGGTCATTGTGCGGGCACGCACTGTTCAGTTCAACCTGAAAATAGCGTCATTCGCGTGCAAGGGAGCCTAAAGCCCACGTTTGCGCACACGGGCAAATTCGGGCAAATTCTCTGCTACACGTGCGACGTGGTTCGTATGGTACACGAATAGCATGATGCAGCTTGTTGTGGCCAGAGGGTTGAGTGGTTGAGATATGGGCAACACCAATTTGGAATGGTCATTGTGCGGGCACGCACTGTTCAGTTCAACCTGAAAATAGCGTCATTCGCGTGCAAGGGAGCCTAAAGCCCACGTTTGCGCACACGGGCAAATTCGAGCAAATTCTCTGCTACAGGTGCGATGTGGTTCGTATGGTACACGAACAACATGCTGCAGCTTGTTCTGGCCAGAGGGTTGAGTGGTCGAGATATGGGCAATACCAATTTGAAATCGGCATTGTGCGGGCACGTACTGTGAAGTTCAACCTGAAAATAGCGTCATTCGCTTGCAAGGGAGCCTAAAGCCCAGATTTGCGCACACGGGCAAATTCGGGCAAATTCTCTGCTACACGTGCGATGTGGTTCATATGGTACACGAACAACATGCTGCAGCTTGTTCTGGCCAGAGGGTTAAGTGGTTGAGATATGGGCAACACCAATTTGAAATGGGCATTGTGCGGGCACGTACTGTTCAGTTCAACCTGAAAATAGCGTCACTCGTGTGCAAGGGAGCCTGAACCTCACATTTGCACACACGGGCAAATTCGGGCAAATTCTCTGCTACATGTGCGAGGTGGTTCGTATGGTACACGAACATCATGATGCACCTTGTTTTGACCAGGGGGTTGAGTGGTCGAGATATGGGCAATACCAATTTGGAATGGTCATTGTGCGGGCACGCACTGTTCAGTTCAACCTAAAAATAGCGTCCTTCACGTGCAAGGGAGCCTGAACCTCACATTTGCACACACGGGCAAATTCGGGCAAATTCTCTGCTACACGTGCGATGTGGTTCGTATGGTACACGAACAACATGCTGCAGCTTGTTCTGGCCAGAGGGTTAAGTGGTCGAGATATGGGCAACACCAATTTGAAATGGTCATTGTGCGGGCACGCACTGTTCAGTTCAACCTGAAAATAGCGTCCTTCACGTGCAAGGGAGCCTGAACCTCACATTTGCACACACGGGCAAATTCGGGCAAATTCTCTGCTACACGTGCGATGTGGTTCGTATGGTACACGAACAACATGCTGCAGCTTGTTCTGGCCAGAGGGTTAAGTGGTCGAGATATGGGCAATACCAATTTGAAATCGGCATTGTGCGGGCACGTACTGTTCAGTTCAACCTGAAAAAAGCGTCCTTCGCGTGCAAGGGAGCCTAAAACCCACATATGCGCACACGGGCAAATTCGGGCAAATTCTCTGCTACACGTGCGACGTGGTTCGTATGGTACACTAACAGCATGATGCAGCTTGTTCTGGCCAGAGGGTTGAGTGGTCGCGATATGGGCAACACCAATTTGGAATGGTCATTGTGCGGGCACGCACTGTTCAGTTCAACCTGAAAATAGCGTCACTCGTGTGCAAGGGAGCCTGAACCTCACATTTGCACACACGGGCAAATTCGGGCAAATTCTCTGCTACACGTGCGACGTGGTTCGTATGGTACACTAACAGCATGATGCAGCTTGTTCTGGCCAGAGGGTTGAGTGGTCGCGATATGGGCAACACCAATTTGGAATGGTCATTGTGCGGGCACGCACTGTTCAGTTCAACCTGAAAATAGCGTCATTCGCGTGCAAGGGAGCCTAAAACCCACATATGCGCACACGGGCAAATTCGGGCAAATTCTCTGCTACACGTGCGACGTGGTTCGTATGGTACACTAACAGCATGATGCAGCTTGTTCTGGCCGGAGGGTTGAGTGGTCGCGATATGGGCAACACCAATTTGGAATGGTCATTGTGCGGGCACGCACTGTTCAGTTCAACCTGAAAATAGCGTCACTCGTGTGCAAGGGAGCCTGAACCTCACATTTGCACACACGGGCAAATTCGGGCAAATTCTCTGCTACACGTGCGACGTGGTTCGTATGGTACACTAACAGCATGATGCAGCTTGTTCTGGCCGGAGGGTTGACTGGTCGCGATATGGGCAACACCAATTTGGAATGGTCATTGTGCGGGCACGCACTGTTCAATTCAACCTGAAAATAGCGTCATTCGCGTGCAAGGGAGCCTAAAGCCCACATTTGCGCACACGGGCAAATTCGGGCAAATTCTCTGCTACACGTGCGACGTGGTTCGTATGGTACACTAACAGCATGATGCAGCTTGTTCTGGCCAGAGGGTTGAGTGGCCGCGATATGGGCAACACCAATTTGAAATGGGCATTGTGCGGGCACGCACTGTTCAGTTCAACCTGAAAATAGCGTCATTCGCGTGCAAGGGAGCCTAAAACCCACGTATGCGCACACGGGCAAATTCGGGCAAATTCTCTGCTACGCGTGCGATGTGGTTCGTATGGTACACGAACAACATGCTGCAGCTTGTTCTGGCCAGAGGGTTAAGTGGTCGCGATATGGGCAACACCAATTTGAAATGGGCATTGTGCGGGCACGTACTGTGAAGTTCAACCTGAAAATAGCGTCACTCGTGTGCAAGGGAGCCTGAACCTCACATTTGCACACACGGGCAAATTCGGGCAAATTCTCTGCTACACGTGCGAGGTGGTTCGTATGGTACACGAACATCATGATGCACCTTGTTTTGAGCAGGGGGTTGGTTGGTCGAGATATGGGCAATACCAATTTGGAATGGTCATTGTGCGGGCACGCACTGCTCAGTTCAACCTGAAAATAGCGTCCTTCACGTGCAAGGGAGCCTAAACCTCACATTTGCACACACGGGCAAATTCGGGCAAATTCTCTGCTACACGTGCGACGTGGTTCATATGGTACACGAATAGCATTATGCAGCTTGTTGTGGCCAGAGGGTTGCGTGGTTGAGATATGGGCAATACCAAATTGAAACGGGTATTGTGCGGGCACGTACTGTTCAGTTCAACCTGAAAATAGCGTCATTCGCGTGCAAGGGAGCCTAAAGCCCAGATTTGCGCACACGGGCAAATTCGGGCAA
>OZ038403.1:22339615-22347115 GCA_964036045.1 Eutreptiella sp. 'Long Island Sound 2002'
GCTCAAAGTAAGAGGGGGGTAAGAGGGATGCATTGGAAGGGCGGGGGTACCCCCTGTGTGACATTCCGTCTGGTTGGTCGGATGTACCCCCCGAACCCCCACTCCGCGACGCACAGCCTATGCCCAGCCACTGTCCCCCTGACGGCAAGTGCCCGCTTCAATGGCAGTTGTAACCGACAGTAACCGCCGCCAACCGCTTTGCCCAGCACGCCTGCACGGCTCTGCCATTTTGACGCACACCACATCCACCTCATCCTGTCGGAGCACGTTTCGGCCCACGATTTCTGCCTGGAAGAGGGACTGGCCAATAAAAATTTGTTCTTGAGTAAGGGCGAGGGACTCCTGTCCCTTGCTGCAGCTGCTGGGTTCGGGGTTGTGGTGTGTACCGGCACCGCCTGCATCCGCAGCATCGATGTTTGCGAAGCCAAAAAGCAACTGAAGAAAGAGCCCATTCGTGTCATCCCCCGAACGTCGATAACTTAACTGTTGGTTGCGATTCATTCGTGGGAACGTGCCTGTCGCGTGCGCATAGCATCAGAGCAGTCTAAGAACCACTGCTGATTGTTGACGACTAATTTCTGCGAAACTCCGTTTTTGGACGAGTGGCTCTTAGTCTAGGGCCCCGGGACCGCTACATTTTCCTGTTGTGGGCTACCTTTGGCTCATGGGTGGTCTTGTCCACCATCGCCTCACAGCAACCGAGCCGCGGGTTGGCGGGTCGTGCTCCGGGCCCCCGCTCGGTGTGTGCCGTGCTGCACCTTCCTAACGCCAACAGAAAAGAACGCTCACGGGGACGCTCCCTGCTTTCTGGTCATGAAACTTTCTCTACTTCAGACGTTGGCGCTTGGCGGTTGGCGGTTGGCGGTTGGTGAGGGGTTAGCGGTTGGTGGTCGGTGGTTGGCGGTTGGCGGTTGGTGAGGAGTTGGCAGCTCGCGGCGGTTGGCGGTTGGGAACCTCTGGGGGCTGTCCTTAAGGGCGGTCCTCAGCAAAAAAAAATCTGCCTTCTTCCGGACAGCCAGAGCCGCTTGGGGGGGTGGGGGGCTGCGACCATCACACCTGCATCTCATGTTTGATCTTGCAGAAGCTGAAGAAGTCCATCTGGCCCCCGTGGCAGCCGTGCCTCTCGAACATCTCGAGGGCCTCATTGACGGTCATGTAGTGCCCGGCGGCATTGATGGTGCCTGTGGGAGGGTCGCCGGGGCATGAGGCCGGTGGCCCAGCACGAGGACGCCTGCGCCCCGCCTCCCCTGCGATGGTGAGTTCCGGTGGGACAGCGGCCGCGGCGTGTGCAGCCGCCACATTTTTGAGAATGTTGGCGTTTGGGGAGCGGGGGGGCGGGGCTGCCCCCCCAATTATTGATTATTATTCATTATTAATTATCAATTATTTCTTGTTATTGATCGGCAACTGATTATCAATTGAGTCCTGCGCCGGCGCCCCACGTTTTGGGAAGCCCCTCAGTAACAAGAGGGGTCGAGACCGGGCCTCCGCCGGCGCCAGCAAGACGGCACACCGACAGCAGGGCCTCGGAGGGCGGAAGGCCGATGCCGAGGGGTGCCCAGGGACCTGCGTACTCCATCGCGCTGATCATGCCGTCCTTGTTGGTGTCCAGCAGGTCGAACTCCCGCGTGAGGTCGTCCATGTCGGCCGTCCTCGGAGCCCAGGCCGGGGGCTGCACCGTGAGCGCCGTCGGGGCGTCCGCCTGCGGCTGCGCGCAGATCACGCACACGTACGCGTTGAAGTCCAGCGTGGAGCCGGCCGCGTGCCCTGCGCACACGAAGGGGGGCTGCGCACGTGCCCGCGGCCCGGGTCCCGGGCATGCGCATGCCGGTGGCGATCATGTACCCCTCCCTCCCCTGTCTACGCTACGCAAAAGTACGGGAGTAATACAGTCCCTACGACTGCTGTAGTTTAGACAAGGGCGTGGGTTGCGCGCGACACATACAACTACCGGCACACACGCCACCACCAAGAAAGGTGAAGATAATGCCAAATATTCCCGAAATCAGAGCTCTGTGGGTTCAAGTGGGCAAACGCTCACAACAAATGTGTCCATGACTCCATGTAATTGGCGGATTTGTCACCAAAACCATGGGGGAATCCTTGCACGTCGCGCGCACTGCGCGCTACTTTTAGACAAGGTCCTCCCTAAAGAATCCCCAGGCACACCCCTTCCAAAAGCCCCTAAATTTAGGTCACCCAAACTACCCTACCTAAAGACAAATGCAAGCTACCTTCCCCTCACATAAGACATCATGCAAAATGCGGAAAGCCACACACATATCCTCTTTTCTGTTCAGTCATCAACTAAGTACACAATCAGAATGCTCACCCAGCCAGCTAGTACCAAAGCCTCGCATGTGTCCACTTCATCCTCAAGTGGACCCGGGGGCAAAGTGGCTTGCAGGAGGGAATCCACGTCAAACTCTGGTTTCCATTTGTGGCACAACCACGCATCCTCATCAGCAGCCATGCATCCTCGCATAGGGCATGGTCGACTATGGTCACGCAAAAACCGGGGAGTCCGTCACCCCAACTCAAAGGCCCACACGAAAGTGTCGGAGTCCATGGTGGAGATGAGCAAAAAAGTGTGAAAAGGCGTGGAAATGGGTGGAAGTGGGTGAATATCCAAAAATGCCATATCCCCAACGTGGAAGAAGCATCAAAACCTAGGCTAGGGGCAACAATGATGCCCCTAGTATCACAAAGTATGGGTCTCCAATACAGCTAGACACCCAAATAGTTGCACTGCGCCTGCACTGCGCACACACTGCGCCTAAGGCGCCCCCCATGTCTCGTGCGGTTGCACGACATTTCGTACTGAATTACGTAGCTTAGACAAATGGGGGGTGGGGGGATGAGCTAGCATTTGGCAGTGCCGAGTGTCGCCAAGTGTCATGGAGAATGGCTGCCAAGTGTGGCCAAATGCACACAGCCACCAACACCCACACCAACTCAACCACGCACGCACGCGCACGTACGCACGCACGCACGCACGCATGCACGCACACCCACACCCACACCGACACCGACACCCACACCCACACCCACACCCACACACACACACATACTCGTTGAGAACCGCGAGACAAGAACAAAGCAAGAAAAGCGGTTGAAAGAAAACTCCTCAGGAACAGCAGAGCTGTCCTAGACGTCTTTCGGTCGGTTGGTAGAGAATGAGCAAATGCTGTCCTGGACAGTGTACCTCCCCATCTCCCGCGTTCAGTTCTGCACCGCGCAACAGACCACAAAAACCGCCCGCGGAGGAGCTCGTGCACCACCGTTGCCATCGCCTAGATTTATCGTGTGCTGGGTGCCACCACCCAGCCACACACACACAGAGAAACATTCAGGACAGGGGAAGACGAGAGGGATGGAGAGAAGGGAGCGCGGCCGGGGTTCGGGCAGCGTGGTGCAGCGGCTGTGCAGCCGGCTGCTGCCCTGAAGACCCGAGTTCGAGTCCTCTTCCGCAGGCAAGCGGAAGAGGAATATGAGGAGGACATGCGCCACCTGGCGGCCGGCGGTACCAGTGACGGGGCTCGCTGCTGCAGGTGTGCCGTGCCTGGTGCCTCGTTTTTGTGTGTGTCGGGGGCAGGGGTTGGGGCAGGGGGTTGGGGAAAAGATGGAGGAGACACGCCACCCGACGCACCGGCGGTACCGATGGTGGACCGGGATGCTGAAGGGGGCGGTGGCGGGGGCCTCACCGGCGGGCCCCTGGACGGACAGACGAACCGGGGTTCGAACCCCCGACCACGACGAGCGCCAGCCATGGCGTATACCACTAGACCGTCCATGCCTCTTACCCGTATTGGCGCAAAAATGGTATAGAGAAAATGGTGGACGGTTAAGGGGGCTCGACCCTGAATATTCCGTGTCACGGGGAACGGGGGATGAATGCCAGCGTATGATACCAGACAGACCAGGCGTCCAGGGGCTCAGCAAACTGGGGTGGGGGCCGGTGAGGCACTGCACGACTGAGAGAGTGGGGGAGGGCGGTGGGAGGGAGAGAGAGACACAGCATGGGGTTCAGGGGGCGGTGGCCATTTTACGGAGGAGGGTGATGTCATTGCACCAGGTTGGTGTGTATCCCTCTGGCTGAAACTGCACCGGGATCTCTCTGTCAAAGTATCTGTCGCCGTCCCAGACAGCGTTGTTTGCAAGCCACTGCACCAGCTTTGCTGTTGCGCTACTGCGGGAGCATGGGAGATCGTGGCCAACATTGTACACGGCGCACATAGTGTTTTCCGACCAACAAGGGGAGGCGGCGTACACACGGCGCACTGCTTTGTGCAGCGCCCGCATCACGGTCATTCGCCTGTACCCTGAAAGCATTGCTAGTTGGACCCATGCAAGTGCTGACACAATTTGGCTAGCCCGTGTCTGTTGCCAGGGGAGGGTAGCGGTAAGGCTGCTAATAAGTAAACAAGGCAGATACTCCCTGGGCGCGCGTGCCGGGCTGATGAGGGGGGCACCGTACCGTAATTCCCAGGTGTCTGTGAGGGCAGAGGGATGTGTGATTGCGCAACAGTGGCCCCCTCCCAGTGTCATGTGTACTCCTAGTGCGCGGCGGCTCTGGCTCAGGCAGTTCCCTTCACATGATGGGGCACCCCCATCCACGCAGTCGCACAGCACCTCGAGTTTCCAGATGTCTGACAACAGGTCACAGACTTCCTGTACCAACGTTGTGCGCGTGCCGGGGGGTAAATTGGTAGCCAGAAGCACATTGTCCCTGAATTGTGCCAGGCTTAACCACATTGTGCCCCTGGTCCAGAAGATGTAGCCGTCCTCGGACAGGCTCATATTGCCCCAGTCTTTCATCCTTATTCCATTTTTCTTCACCCCCCACAGGGTGTGCAAGCCCGCACTTTGTGCTGAAAATGGTACCCCCATGGGGATGCTGATTTTCCTGCTCCATAGTTTTCCCACAGCCTGTAGGACGTTGTTGTGTAAGAGCTCAAAGTTCAGCATTCCCGTCAATTGGTTGTGTGTCAGTACCCAAAATTTTTCACTGGTTGCCATGCCCGCTCTGTCCAGCTTGGGTGTGTCTCTGTGGATTGACCAATGCAGTTGCTGTTGTCTCCAGCGCCGTTTTTTGTTTTTTGGTCAGCCACTTTGTAGCTTTGCCAAAGGCTCGTGTCACATCCCTCGGGTGTATGTTGTCGAACTGCTTTTTGCAGTCCACCTCTGTGATGGCGAGTGCCCCCTTTCGTGCGACGAAATGCAGCCACCTTGAGACTGACTGGATATCTGTGTACTGGAAGTTGTGTGTAATTTCGGTTTGTAACATGCGGAGCATACATGTGAAGGCGCGTGCACCCTTTCGTAGTTGGCGCTGCTGGACGATCGGGGCAGGGGAGGCGGAGATTCCTCTGAAGACCCATTTTCCTGTGCGTCGCGATTTTGCCTTTGCCAGGACATAGAGGATGCACAGTTTCCCGTGTTTGTTTCGCTCCAGCTCCATATCCGAGACAGCGTCCGCAATGGCGAGTGTCCACTGGTCCTGGGTCCAGCCCGTGTCGTGGAATTTTTCATTGATCATAAATTCCGTCACCTTTTCCCAGACCCAGGCTGAGCAGAAGCCCCACAGTTCCCCCGACCCTTTATCCACAATTCTGATGTCTTGGAAGGATGCTGGGAACTTGGAGAGGCGTCGCAATTGGCGCAGAAGTGTTCCAGATTCCGGGAGTAGTGAGGGGGGTAGCAGGATGTCCAACGGGGGTACAGGCACATTCAGGTGTGTACAGAAGGTGGTGATGCCGGAGATCGCCTTTTTTCGTGCTTCGCTTCCCGGGATGGGCACCGGGTCGTTTGGTCTCAGCCCCCGGTGGCCCCCCACATTCAGTGCAACCGGTATCAGTGCCACATGGCCGTCGACGTCAATGACGTCCCCGTATTGTTTCGCCCGACTGGCGAACTCAGCGCATGGGCAGGGGGGTTTTTTCATCATTCTGGACTGTGCCATGGCTTTGGATTGGAAGACGGATCGTACCGTGTGGGGGTTGGAGCGGACTATACGGACCGTGTGCCGGAGTGCTTGGCGTTCATGGGCTTTCAGGGTGCTGTCGCGTAGCGTTTTTCGTAGAATGTTTGTGATCACTGTTTTCTGTGTGGTGCTCAGGTTCGGCACAACGACAGTCCCGGCAACGTGGAACGAGAGCCCTATTTGCTGTGCAGTGTCTCGTAGTACTGCCTGCAGTGCTTTCATTCTCTGTGCATCCCTCAGGTCACGCGCCTGACGCAGTTCGTGTAGTGTGTGTAACATTTTGCTGTTAATGTAGGCGCGCTGTTTGTTGGGTGTATCCGTTTCGCTGATTCCGGGTGGTATGTCATTCAATGCCCACCTGTGCAGGTCCGCCCACCACTGGCGTTCCGCAAGTCCTGCCTGGAACAGTGTCCCACAGTACTGGACCGCGATGGTGATCCAGTTGCTGATGTCTGTGAGGAGCACTTGTGCATGGAAGGTGGCGCTGTCCGTGCCAGCCCGTGCGTCACAGTAGTGTTTACGTAACCGCTGGATTGGGGCCTGGGAAGTCTGACCAACGTACACAGCACCCGTTCTTAAATTCACGCAGACATACACAAGAATTGCTGGGGGAGGAACATGCACGTACCACTCTCCCACGTGTGACTTTCGGCGGAGTACACGTAGGGCGGGGAGGGAGGTATAGGGCCAATATGGAATGCTGGCTTGCATCAGATCTGCCCACCTCCCCGGGTTCACAGCTTGCAGGGCCGATTTCATCTGGAACTGTAGGCCCCAGAAGATGTGTTTGCTGTGGGGTGGGTGAACGTAGCGCATGTGACACTTGCCGTATTCGTCAAATAGCAGGGAGAGGCGCAGATGCTGAACGGGAGAGAGAGACAGGAAGGCCGAGGCCGTGCACCGAAGTTCAAAATCCTGGATGCTGCCAAAACAGCGCAGATCATGCAGGTCTCTGATACGGTCTCCTGGGGGGCACCACACCCATAGCTTGTCTGAGGTGTGGAATAGCGTGAACAGGCTGATACCCAAATCCCCCCAGTGCGCTATGTGGTGTTTGCCCGGCGCAGTTGGGCGGGGATCAGGTGGGGGTTCAGGGGGGGGTCTGTCATCTGCATGGTGGTGCTGCACAGTGCATGCGGGATGTTTCCAAACACAGATCCCGTCCACTGAGTGTGTGAGCCGTCGTTGAATGTGTAACGGAGGCATCGGAATAACCGATTCACTGTCATTCGCTGGGGGTTTCCGTGCCGCGGGCATATTCAAAAGTTGCTCAGTGCCTTTGTGGAAGGTCAGCACACCCCCAGCCGCTTGGTTGTGCAGGAGATCAAACAGATGGTGCCTGTGTTGTATGTTGGTGTGTCGGTCTGTGGCATGCCTGTAATGCAAGGGGTGGTAGTGGCAGTATGTCAGCAGGCTAGCGAAGCGGACAGTGGCGGCCAAGATCACATTAGCCAGGCCCACTTTTTGCTGTATATAGTTAAAAGACAGCAGTGTGCGGAGGAAGGACAACGGGTCCG